>ML813734.1:144259-161479 GCA_009831015.1 Picea engelmannii
TTTCAGACCCTAAAGTTCACAAGTGAAATTATGAAAAGAGGTCCTAAAATGCTTCACAAGGGATGATCACAAGAAGCAATTTTTCATTTTATTTTTTATTTCATGAAAAGAATGATGAAAAATCCCTTGAAAAACTAAGTTCTAAATGTTTTCTTCCCCAAGAATAGGGACCCTATACATGGATTCATAATTATCCTCGAGAGTGGGGAAGATTTGCATACATGGATTCATAATTATCCTCGAGAGTGGGGAAGATTTGCATACCTTTCTTGAGGTGGTCCTTCATATTTTTTGGCTGTTGTAGTCCTGAAACTCCAACTCCATGCTCCACAACCTGCTTCTTGTATACAAAAGACAAGAAAAACCTTCTTTTCTTCTCTATTAAGGATAAGAATCCTAGATCCAATCTACTTCTAATCAGATCTATGAAGGAATGAATCATATCTATCATTTATTAAATGAACGCAAATGATATGAGGGAAAAACCAAATGATCTATTAATAAAACATGGAGAATACATACCAAATCATACCTCAACTTGATGAAAATGCATCCTCCTTTAGCCTCCTTTCTCCTTGCCTCTCCTTGCAGCTCCTTAGTCAAGCTAGGCTGCACTAAATTTTGGCTGTAGTAGATGGATACCTCTGCAGTTGGACAACATGATAATACTATTCAATTCTTCCTCCCTTCTTTCCCAAGGATTTCCTTTTTTATATAGCTCTTGGAGGAGGCTTGGGAGAGGCTCTTAGATATTCTAGAGGTCACTAGAGAATCAAATGATGTGAGTACCTAGGACTTTGACACGAAGATCCAACTCATCCCTCACCTCTCATGTTAGGGACCTAACCTCCCTAACCCCTCACGTAGGTAGAATAATATAATTCTATGTAATAAAGGAAAATATTAATAAGGCCTAACAATAAGGAGGAATAAGTCAAATGTAAGAAGACCTAATAGAATCTTATGCATCTAGAAGGATCTTCCCTAGATTGTTCTTTTGGATAGATAGATTTAGTATAAATATGAATAGAGGGTATGAGAAATCTTGTCTTGGAGATTATTGTAATAGAGCTCTGCTTTGCTGGAGGTTTCCCCCTTGAAGAGGTAAGTGAACATTGCTATCATTAATCAAGGTGCTCTTTCTGGTGTTATTCTGGTATTATTCTGTTATTTTTTTGGTTATATTATTGTTTCTCTTCCATTTCTATGCTAAAATATTTTTTTTATGCATACTATTTTATATATGGAATACTACAAGTGGTATCAAAGCACATTCCTCAACAAAAAAATGTGGGTTAAATTTTTTCAGGGTAGAGAGGTATTCTGGTGTCTTAAAGATACAAAGATTTGTCATTATGCACATAAACCCGCGGTTGGGGAGTCATACATGCAGGAAATACAAGATGTACTTAAGTGCACATCTGTTGGCCACCCTTGTAACCTTTGTCGGTACCCTTTCGAGTGGTAGCGCATCAAACAACACCTCTATATTAATAGACTTACATCTCCTGAATCCCTGCATAGATAAACCGATCGGCCACGTGACTGCTATAGTGCCACCGAGAACAATACTCTGGAAGATACTCTCTAGTACCTGGGTAGTCGGGTAGTACGACTAAGAGCATGGTCTAGCTTCCTTAGTTGGTGCCTTGAGATATTGGGTTGAGTACCACTGTTGGACCCCGCACATATATCAGAGAGATATAACATAGGGAAAACCCTTGTCTGTAGAAATCCCGAATATCCTACCCCTAGGGATGGAAACAAAAACAAAACAAACAAGATATATTGCTGCGCAATTGTTCCTTGTACATACTGGTTGCGAAATTACTACACATTTCTTCCTCTTAATAATTTGGGCATTTCTTCACTGCAGTATTATTCAAGTCGGAGTATAACTCCGCAGGAGTATTAAAAAAACAAGTATAGTGGTCCCACCGACACACTTATTTGGGATCCATCCCACTAGGTTCCTCTCTTCGCCCCAATTCCAGTGATACCTATCATTTTTAACACAAATTGTTTTGTGGACCCGACCCTTCTCCAACACCCTTATTTTTCCCCTATCCCATTGGATCCCCCTTTTCTCCCTGATCGCAGTGGTACCTATCATTTGACACCCTTCTTCTCAGTCCCAGCCACCCCTCTAGACCCCTTTTGTTTCCCCTATACCATTTTCCTACCCATTTTTCCAAATGGCTACCACAAGAGCCCAAGAACTCAATACATTGATTGCTGACACCCACCAGAACCAGGAAGACATCAATACTATCAATTCCAACCTTAACTCAATCAATTCAGCTATTAAGATCCTCAAGGAACAATGCTCCTACATCAAATACCTCAAAGACTTCAAATCCACCTTTGAACACTTCATGGGTCATTCCCAGAACCCTTCCTCTTCTGAACAACCATCTTCTCAGGATGACGATGACTCTTTCCATTACCAAGGTCCTCATGCTACCCACTTTTCTCGATACCTCCACCCTCCCAGAATTTAGGTGAACAAATTTGAAGGATCAGATCCCACAATTTGGGTCACGCAAATGGAACATCATTTCTCTTTTCATGGCATTACTGATGATTTAGCCAAGCTTCGTTATGGTGTCCTACATCTGGATCCGAAACGATGGTGGAAATGGCGAAAAAATGCATTCCAAGGGTATGTTTCTTGGACACAATTTGTGGTCGATATTTATGACTACTTTGACTCTGATACCCACCATTTAGGCTGTTTGACCAAATTAAAGCAGTCTGGGACAGTGGAAGACTTTATTTTTTCATTTGATCACTTGGTTTTCAGAACATAGGGCATGCCAGATGATTTCTTTAGGGAATTCTTTATCAGTGGCCTCAAAGATTAAATTCACGCCCCCAGACTTGGTTGGAAGCTACCCAACAAGCCAAGGAATCACAATAGATTGTATCTTCCCAGACCTGCAAACCCTCCTTTCCTCCTCGCCCTAAACCCACCAATTATGCCCCTCCTACAAATCCCCTCAAGATCCGGAAATTAACCAGGGCTGAAATGGTTGAACATCAACTCAAAGGTCTTTGTTATAATTGTGATGACAAATATTTTCCTAGCAAGTGTAAGGAACAAAATCTTTTTATGGTTGTGGCTGAGGATATTTTCTGAAGAAGATTTTTTTTTTCAGCATGTGGAGGAACAACAATTGCCATCTGATCTGACCCCACCCTCCGATCCACTAGACGTTGACCTGGTGATTTCACTTAATTCCCTCACTAGCTTCTCTGTTCCCTAGACTCTCAAATTAATTGTTTACATAAAAAATAGGAAAGTCATCATCCTTGTGGACAGTGATAGCACCCATAATCTTATTCATTGCCACATTTCCCAAGAAGTCAGTTGTTACATCCGTGTTGTCAATAATTTTCAAATCATGATTTCCAGTGGAGGTTCCATGAAATGTGGGGAAGATGTGAAAATGTGTGACTCCAAATTTGTCAGTATCACCTGAAATCCCATATGCTTTCTATAGACATGGGGGGTTGTGACATTTTTCTTGGTGTTGAATGGTTACACACTCTAGGCCCCATTCTCATGGATTTTAAGGACTTAACCATGCAATTCCAACAAGAGGGACGACAATATAAGTTCCAAGGCATCACAATAGGCTCCCTTGAGATAATCTATTCCCATTGCATGGAAAATCTCCTCAAAAGAGGTCATTCGGGAATTATAGCCCAACTCCACTCCATTCACGCTTTTGAGACACCTTCTATGCATCCTGACCTCCAATCTATCATTTCCCGACACTAAGTTTTTTTTACCACTCCCAAAGAACTTCCCCCTTCTTGTAGAGTCCATGATCATTCCATCCCTCTCATCCCAAGCAATATTCCTCCCAATGTTCAGCCTTATCGTCATCCCTTTGCCCAGAAGAATGAAATTGAGAATTTTTTTCATGAATTACTAGAATTCGGTGTTATCTATCCCAGTACTATCCCATGTTCTTCCCCTGTGGTCATGTTACTCAAGAAATAAGGTACTTGGCACATGTGTCCTGATTTTCGTGCCCTATAAAAACTCACAATCAAAGACAAATTCCCCATTCCTGTCATTGATGACCTCTTGGATGAATTGAGTGGTGCTCAATACTTCACCAAAATGGATCTATGTTCTGGCTACCACCAGATCTGTATGAAAGACGAAGAAATTCCCAAAACTACATTTCGCACTCATGAGGGTCATTATGAATTCCTGGTAATTCCCTTTGGATTGTGCAATGCTCCTTCCACTTTCCAAATTCTTATGAATCATATATTTCATCCTTTTCTCCATAATTTTGTCTTAGTTTTCATTGATGATATTCTCATCTATAGTAAAACTTGGCCATCCCATCTCTCTCATGTGAATCAAGTTCTCCATTTACTCTCTAAGAACCAACTTTTCCTCAAACAACACAAATGTGCCTTTGGTGCCTCAGAAGTTGAATAATTGGGTCATATTATCAGCAAGGATGTTTTCCGAGTGGATCCTAAGAAAATTGAATCTATGCAGGATTGGCCTCGCCCTAAAACTCTTAAGAGCTTGCATGGTTTTTTTGGTTTAACGAGCTATTATAGGAATTTTGTTCGGAATTATGGAAAAATTGCAAATCCTCTCACTTCTCTCCTTAAAAAAATGCTTTCACTTGGACTTCAGCTGTGGATCATACCTTCCAAGCCTTGAAAGATGCTATGTGCTCGACCCCTATCCTAGCATTTCCATACTTTACAAAGACATTCGTATTGGAATGTGATGCTTCCAGGAAAGGAATTGGAGTTGTCCTCATGCAAGATGGCAGGCCTTTTCCCTTCACTAGAAACTAACTTTTTGAGCGACATTTCAGCCAATCCATTTATGAAAAGGAAATGTTATCTATTATGCATGTTGTGGATATCTGGCATCCTTATTTATCGGGTCAACAATTCCAAATCAAAATTGATCATCAGAGTCTCAAGTCTTTCCTGGAACAACAAATTTCATCCTTGGTGCAACAAAAATGGGTGACCAAGCTATCTGGTTATGATTATGAGATCATTTAAAAGAAGGGGAAAGAAAATGTTGTGGCTGATGCTCTTTCCCAGAAATATGAAGAAGGCGGGTCCCTTTTCTCCCTCTCCTTCATTGTACCAGATTGGCTCCAATTTGTTCGTCAAGAATGGCTGCAAGACCCCAAAATTTATCGCATGCTCCACCAATTACAACACAATTCTTCGGTTTCTCCAGGGTACTCTTAGCACAGTGAAGAGATTTGCTACAAAGTCCGTTTGTATTTATGCAAGAAATCACAACTTAAATCCACAGTTCTTTCGGCACTTCATGCCTCACCCACAACCGAGCATTCAGGGTTTACCAAAACCTATGAACGGGTCAAACGTTTTTTTTTTTTTTAATTTGGGATGGTATGAAATAGGATGTCCACACCTTTGTGAATGAATGTGAGGTCTGTCAATGCAACAAGGGAGAAACTGTCAAAGCTCCGGGAACACTCCAACCTCTTCCGATTCCCCCTGCTATTTAGCGAGATATTTGTATGGATTTCATTGTGGGCTTACCTAAATCGGGAAATAATCCAGTCATCATGGTGATCGTAAATCGTCTCTCTAAATATGCTCATTTTTGTGCTCTTCAACACCCATTCATAACCGCCACAATGGCTCAAATATTCATGGAAAATATCTTCAAGATTCATGGCATGCCTAATTCTATTGTCTATGACAGAGACCCCACTTTCACTAGCAATTTTGGGCAAGAATTGTTCAATCTACATGGCACCCAATTGCATCTTAGCACTACCTATCACCCCCAGAAAGATGGCCAGATTAAAGTTGTCAACAAGTGTTTCGAAATATATTTGAGGTGTTTTCTAGCTGAGAGGTAAAATCAATGGGCTCAATGGTTACCCATAGCTGAATGGTGGTACAACACATCTTACCATACAACTACTTGCATGCCTCCTTTTGAATAAGTCTATGGCCAAAAGCCCCCATCAATTCTCTCAAAAATGCCAGGGGTCTCGAAGGTTCATGAGGTTGAAAACAATATTACTTTCTGAGAGGCTATTCTTTTTGCCCTCAAAGACAATTTGGTCATGGCTCAAAATCACATGAAGCAACAAGCAGATCAAGGTCATTCCGAATGACATTTTGTTGAAGGGGACCAGGTGTTTCTTCGACTACAACCTTATAAGAAGACTTCACTCAAAGATGAACACTGTCAAAAACTTACGCTCAAATTTTATGGTCCTTATACAATGCTCAAGTGTGTGGGATAGGTGGCCTATCAGTTAGCTCTACCCAGTCAACCGAAGCTCCATCTTGTTTTTCATGTTTCTTGCTTAAAGAGGGTGATTGGAACTAAGTTCCAAACTCAAACTAGTCTCCCTAAGTTGGATGAAGAAGTTTCCATATGGTTGCAGCCACAAGAAGTCTTGGCCCAGTGAGAGTGTCATCTCCATCAGTGCACCATCAAGGAAGTGTTAGTCCAATGTAACGATACAATTTCAGAAGATGCCACTCGGGATCTGGCCACCATTCTACAACAATTTCCTCATCTTAAGCCTTGAGGACAAGACTATTCTTCAAGGGGGAGAGCATGTTAGGTGCCTAACCTCCCTAACCCCTCACACAGGTAGAATAATATAATTCCATGTAATAAAGGCCATTATTAATAAGGCCTAGCAATAAGGAGGAATAATTCAAATGTAAGAATACCTAATAGAAGCTTCCGCTTCTAGAAGGATCTTCCCTAGATTGTTCTTTTGGATAAATAGATTTAGTATAAATAGGAATACAGGGTATGAGAAATCTTGTCTTCGAGATTATTGTAATAGATCTCTACTCTGCTGGAGGTTTCCCCCTCAAAGAGGCAAGTGAACATTTCTATCATAAATCAACGTGCTCTTTTTGGTGTTATTTTGGTATTATTCTAGTATTGTTCTGGTTATATTATTGTTTCTCTGCCATTTCTATGCTAAAATATTTATGTTCTGCATACTATTTTATATCTGGAATACTACATCTCACCTCGTAACTCCCAGATTCTAGAATTTTTGCAGTGCCTCGCTTGTTGATCCACTAGTGTCCAACGATGACCTCAGTTGTTTTCTACTAGGTGTTTTGTGAGGACCTCCAAAAGTGCTCCAAAATGGGTCAAGCTTTAGGAAAAATGATTATTCTATCCTTTATCCTCTGATGGATTCCTCTCTAGACTATATCCTAGTGGAAATTACGGCTATAAGATGGAGTGAATAAATATTCATCATAGAGTAACCACTTGAGAAAAACCTAGAACCATTACATCATTCAAAGAAAAAAACTAGGGAAAAGAGCAGCATACCCATAACCAATCAAGCACAGATCCATCAATAAATTATTACTGTGAAAAATATATGAAAGTGATGCTTAACAAGTTGATGTTTTCATACCTAATCTTGGGCTTCTTTATACTAGTGATGACAAGTGAAAATAGTTTCCAGAACTACCAGGGGCAAAGATTCCACACTAGACTTGAACTTTGTCTTCTCCACAACAACTACCAACAAAAAATAACAATGCCCATGGCCAAAGGGTGGTATATGTGAGACTGTGGATTACTTACCCATGTCCTTTCAAAATTAATTGCATGACCAACCCATCACGTCGGTCCCAAAACCAAATGCACATATGCATGCCACATAACACATCAACAATTCATATGGGCGATAACATACACGTAATATTCCATAATAACTAATCGTATGATGAAACCATCCATCAAGTAAGCACACAACCACACATTATATCAACGTTTTCACTCATTGTTGCTCTAGCTTGTGACTTCTTAGTAACTAATCAAGTTGTCACCATACGAATAGCTAGGGTTTAATAATTTGCAATATCAATCATATGTCATGTACCATGTATACAATATGCCATATAGAACCAATATATAACCCAAAAATTTATATCAACAACAATATATGAACCACATATATATTGAACTCAACTCAATCCTTTTGCCCAATATTTTGAAACATATGTCGTTTCATAATATAAATTGTTGCCACATAAAACCCAGATGGCTTGTAAATATTGAAATGGTTTTCCATACCTTTATGGCAAGGTCAAGGTATATGATTAAGAAAAACCTTTTTATATATATGCAGTATATAAAATCTTGTAGTAACAATATCACACCTCCACCCAATATAATTTATTCTTAATTGCATGTATAAGAATGATTCCAATCTCTTTTGTATGTGCGACCAAGAATAGTGTAGACTCCATAATTTTTATGTTTCATAAGTGCTACATCAACAAACTGAAGAATAACTAGAAGCAACCATCATTGCTATGCATTAAACTCAAGTGCATCAACCCATGCCAAGAATCATCGTAACTTTTGAACCTTTACCATTGACTAGATATGTATGAATGCTTTGGGAAATGCTTGAAAATAAACATTATGAGTTTTCTTCTAGGGGACCCCACCTATTAATATTATATCATTGTATACTTAAATAGGATTTGCAATCATTTGCAGGATTTTATAATAGGTGACGATATTTCGAGTCAACATCTAGCAACTCCACAGGGTAGTCAATTTTCTAATTGACTAGAACTCAAAATTTTTTGGTTTTTGCTTTGAAACTTGAAATCAAATTTGCTGGTAATTTCTTCTTCTCAAGTAATTCAATCAGATTTTTTATTAAAAAATTATGATATGCTCTTGAATGAACACTCATGAAGGGTAGAACGGGAAAGAAGAAAGAGGGAACAAGCTATAATAATCAAGTTGTGGCAAGACAATCTAGTAGGTTCAACAAATACTACATAAGTAGCGTTGTAGACTGAAAAAAATTCATTTAACTCTATTGTTTGTATTATTTTAGAACAAATTAATGAAAATTTTGCAATCTAATGAGTAGACAAGCAACTTGATTGATATAGCTTTGACCCAAATTCAAAATCAAAATAAAAATTAGAAAAATCAACAACTTGAAAAGAAAGATAAAAGCAAACAAAACTATGCAAACAAAAATTCAAATAATGTACAGAAAACACCAAAGATAATAAAAATCAGTCATATTCGACATAATGTTTTAGATGCAAACCATTAGTCATGTATGAAAACAATCGTCAATCTGTGTCTTTTAACAAATACGAATTATTACCAATGAAAAAAGTGATTATATAAGGACTCAACCATAACTTCTAAAATTTTGTATGTCTATCTTTGTCAACATGACCAAAATCCCAAAGTAAAACTTTTTCATCAACTACAAAAGTAGTTGATTTTTCTCTTTTGTCAAAATATCTCTTGACAAATTGTTGCCTCTTCTTAATAATTTCAAGAGAAAATCTGCTTTGTTCTTCTAGAGCCATCAAAGCATTAATTCTGTGGGGATGTCTATAGAGTTCAACTCTTCATCCTGTAATGTTAATCTAAGGGAGGTTGACTCAAGTTTCACATGAATTATTGCTTCTTGACCATAAAAAAATTGGAAAAGAGTATGGCCCATACTAGTTTTAGCAGTGGTTTGGATTTCCCATAATGCATAAGTGTGTATTGTATGTCACTTGCAAGGTTTATCATTTATGATCTTCTTTAAAATTTTGACCAGATTTTTATTTGTAGATTAAGCTTGCCCATTCCCTTGTGGATAGTATGTAGATGAAGTAAAATGTTTCACCCCGAATTTATTTATAAATTGGATAAACTTTCCAGATATAAATGTTGCCCCATTATTAGAGATGATTTCTATCGGAAGAGAAAAATAAAAAAACATATTAGATTCCAAGAATGAAATTACCTGTTCATCTTGTGCATGCTTGAGTGGTACAACTTTAGTCCACTAAGTGAAGTAGTCTGTTGATGTAAAAACAAAAATGTGACTGACAGAGGATGAACGATTAATAGGACCAATGAAATCTAATCCCCAATTAGAAAAGGGAAAATCAAAGAGAATTGGTTGCAAGGGTATGGCAGAGAAATTTTCTTTGCCAACAAACTTTTGACATTCATCACAAGCCTATACAAATTTATAAGAATCTTTAAAGATTGAAGGCCAATAATAACTCGTTCTCAAGATTTTGTGAGAATTGGATTTTGTAGCAAAATGACCACCAATATGAATACCTAAATCTGTTGACCCATGAATTTCCTTTAAGATATTTTGGGCAGTTGTATCATCTACACAACATAACAACAATATGTTAGCAGTTCTACAAAAAAGACATGTACTTAAGATTAGATATTTGGAGGCTTCCAGATGAATCCTCATGTGTTCATGGTACTCAAGGTTATCAAGACATTTTTGAAATTGAAAATAGTAAATTATATCCCAATACCAAGGATGTTATGCTAAATTAAGATTATCATGTTCAATAAGAAAAAGTGCAGACAAGGTATCCTCGTCATTTTCATAAGAAGCACCTAGTTCAGGATATCGAGCCAGGTGTGAGGCCAGATCTTGTCCCTTAATAGTGTTAGAATTTGTGATCGTGAAGTCATGTTATTGTATATTAAAAATCCAATGTGCAATCTTTTTGGATAAATGCATTTGAGAAAGCAAAAATTTAACAACACGAAAAGGAACATTTACCAGAGTGTGTTTGCCTAAGATAAAATGAAGAAACTTTTCAATAGATTTTACAAGAGCATAAGTATGTTTTTCAATCAAAGTGCATTTAAATTAATCATCTCATAGGATTTGGTTCATGTAAGCTATTGGATGGTCATTATTTTGATCATATTTTTGAAGAAGAATAGTAGAGATTTCTTCTTCAATGGCATTGGTATAAATAATGAAATTTCAAAATTTGGTTTTTCCAAAACAGGGTGTTGACGCCCAAAAGAGAAACTTCAAAACCCTGGATGAAAATGGGTTGAAATTATTAAATACTTACATATATATGATAATAACTAAATAGGTGGGACCCCGTCATGTAAATTATGATGAAGAATGGCTCTTATGGAATATCTTTGGTTCTCTAAATGTTCTCCAATAGAACTTGATGATTGGTTGGATGTGTGAATTTGAGTCACATTTGAGTTGAGTGAATTGCAATTAGTTCTGTAATGGCCCTCTTGGTTACTATTACTGCACTTGTGTTTGGCCTCTTATTATGATTCTGGGCATTTCTATGTTGCAATTGTTGAATATGGTAAAATTTAATGAGGCAACTTTCACATATAATTCATGATTATGATGTTGGATAATAAGTATGTTATTATTTTGAAGGGAATTCAAGTTTTGCAAATGTGAGATTGGTTGGACATATGGCATTATGCTCTTTTGATACATTTTATTGTGAGTTTTGGGTAACTCCTTGTTATAGCAATGGGTATGAAAGATTGGTGGCACACCACAAGGGGTAAGATGTTGTTTAATTTCACAATGGTGTTCTATTCTATGGTTTGCTATGCTATGGTTTGGGGGAAATATCTCTTGTGCTCGTACTTATTGTTTGGTGGTCATTTATGTTGGAAACGACATGCAATTGCTGCATGTCACTTCAACCATACCCTCGAGGCCGCCACCCTCCTTAGTTCACATTGTGTTTGGCATTGGGTCGTGGTTACCCCTTGTTGCGCGACCTTCAGAGGAAATAACAGAGTTTGGGCTTCCTTGTGTTTTCCACAACAGGTATGAGTTCTTGTCTTCCATTCATTATTCCTTCTGCTCTAGAATAGAATAAAAGGTTGGCTCTTGGATTTTTCTTGCTAGGTTTTTGCTTTCTAAAGTTACAATGGCAAATATGCATGCTCTGTTCTGTGAGAGTTGGTTGGTAGATTGTAAATGGATTATGGTTCTTTCCCTATTGAATTTTTGGGTTATGGCTACACAAATCACAATTTTGTTCCAGGTGATAGTTGAATACTCTATTTTCGGGACTGTTGATTATGTTTTGTTTTTTTTGAGTTGATCGTGGTGGCTATGGAATGTCATGATTCCTTGTTTCTCTTTTTCTGCAATTTTGAAATGGGTTTACCTCCATAGCATTGTTTTTGGGTTGTGAAGGGTTATGTTCTTGATGCACATATACACTATAAGCACCTTTTTCAGTCTCTGTCATATATTTCCCCATTTGAATGATTATTCCAGCCTATGGATATTGGTTATGACCCTGTGTGGTTCGAAGTAATTACTGTTATGAACGAAATAAATTTTTGCAACAACTGGTTGGGTGAATGTGAAGATTGGTTCTTGTTCTACTTCTAGGTTTTGGATGGTAGCATTGTCGAAATTTATCCCATAGTTCTGAATGTATACAAAGGAAATTGTTTGGTGGCACTTTGATTTCGACTAGTGTTGTTAGATTCTGGTTGTGTAAACTTCATTAATTGATACACTCCCTCTCTCCGGTCAGACCCAACCCTCTTTGGTTTGGTGGTTGTAAACAAATGTTGGGGTTTTTGAATTGATTTTGGTTCTTATTGAATAGTGGGTAAACATGTTACTTGTGTCTATGGTTGGGTGCTACTTATGAATCTTTTTTTCAAATTTCATTGATGAATCTAATAGACCTTCGAATACAATCCATCACATAATAAGTATTGCAATGTTTACATCTATGTCAAATTGTGGTTGTCTTAGAATGCCTTCCATCATGCCTTTAGTTGGCCGAGTTTGGTATCTAGGATAATTCTGTTCTTAAGTGACATATGAAATTCAATGTTGCAATTGAAAGGGAACAAAGTTTACAGTGATGAAAATGGGTGTAGTGGTTTTTGCGCTATGATGTTAGATGTGCATAATGGAAGATGACCTGTATAGTAGCATGATCCCTACAGAGATTGGTTTATGTTGACAAAGATTAATTAAACTAAACATAGGAGGAATTTGAATATTTAGAGCTCACTTCGTTATGTAACTTTCAAATTATTTATTTTATGTGGAAGATAAATGGTTGTATTGGTTCTTTTCGGACATACTCGTTGATTGGAATTATTGTGCTCTGGATATCAGACAATTCCTTGCATTTTCGCTCAAGTAATAAATGTCTATGTGAAGGAAAACAAAATCTGGGTAGTGGGGTGACAATTATAAGGTTTTTTATATTTTTTGTTGTTTTGAGACAACTGGGTAGTGAGTTCAAATGTTGGACAGAGTTTTGGAATAATGACAATAATGATTGGAAGATAATGAATGTTAGTTCATCAACAGAACAACACCATCTCATTCCCAACCATTATACCACTTTACGCCCATTACAATCCCCTCCACTTTCCTAGATACATTTAACTTTTCCTTGTTTTGTTGATATGCATTTCATTAGAATGAAAGGAGTTTTAAAAGAAATCATCCTAGCATTGATTGATGTTTGGATGTTAATGTGATTGTTTTCTGAAGTTGCTTGAACAATATTCGTGGTGTTCCCCAACCATTGCACCATTTTTTCGCCTGTCATTAATGTGTTGTCATTGAGGTAAAACAATATAACAATATGTAGAGTTCATGTCAAATAAATATATGTAGTATGACAATACACAGAGATTAAAAAGCTCGTGAGAGTTAGCGACTGAAGATCAAATCAGGACTGTTGGATACACAAGCGTCAGATCAACGACAAGGATTGATTGCAGAGCACGAAGGGAGAATTAAACTATACATTATTTCCAATCTCGCAATTATTCTAGATCGTCAGATCTCATCAATTCAAATATCAACGGCTGTGGTTGAATCACCAACAATTGCACAACTTCAAATGCAGAGTTTGGGCAACGAATTAAACCACTCACAAGTTATGGTTCAGAAATCCACATCGACCGTTGGATCAAATTAAGTGGAAGGATAGGATAAGTAAAGACAAAGACCATCTGATACGAAGTCTTGAAGTAAATGAGGACCATCCGATCTATTCAGAGTGTGCCAAGGTAGAAGTGGTCAACTTCGACGCTAACCACTTTGGGAGAAAAAGGGTTGAGAAAAAGTAAGATCACTGGAAGGCTGAAGTACCGAAGCAAATGTGAACCGTCTAATATGAAAAACACTTCAGAATATATCATGACTGCCAGATCGAGGAAAGTAGAAGGATAGGATAAGAAAGGCCAAAGGCCCGAAATCCTGAATAGTCGAATTACGGACAACCGTTGGATCGTGTTAAGCCTTTTTTGGGTTAAAGAATGATCATTGGATGAAGTCAAGTTACTCGAGGTTTACACTTTGTGGAATCTCACTTCAGGAGAACTGAGAAGTGGAGAAATCGAATTACCCGAAGTCCTGAAGGACGAAGTTTCGAAGTCACGAGGATAAGAAATGTATCACTCACATTGAGAGCTCATGTCATCAATAGTGATGTCAGCAAGGACGCATGGCGTAATCAACTGATGACAAGTGTCAAGGTCCCATGAGTACTTTAAGCATACATAAGCCATGAATCTAGGTGACAAGTGGCAACCACTCAAGAAGTGCCACATCAACAAGTGATGTCAGCAAATTACGTCACTCTGAGATTTTTTACTTCGGGAGTTTCACCACCAGCAAATGACCTAAGTCTCGAAGTCTCGAAGGTTGATGTCCCGAAGTGGACATGATTCATTCGATTTGAAGAACACTTCAGGAGTATTCTCAACCGTTGAATATTATGGACACACGTCTTTTATTCAGGAGATTTTTAAAGAGGCTGGAAGTCGCAAAGGACGAAGTCCCAAAGTACTGACAATCGTCCATCTCATCGAGAGATTAAAACATGACCATTGATTTGATAATTGATCAAGCACTCTCTTGGCCTAGCGCTTGGTCACCTCCTGTGGTCATATGGAATAAGAGAAATAAAGGTAAAATATAATACATCGCTTAAATTGTTAAGCCCATGGTTTTTGCGTTGTCGGTCATATGAAAATGATGTGAAGGAAGCGCCTCTGCAAAATTCAGTTTCTGAAATATTTGCAAAGTTATGGAACTTAGTTAAATGAAATCGATCCATACCTTTGATCGATTAATGAAAATAATTTTCATTAAATTGAAAGGGCTTCTCAATAGTATTTGGATAAATAAAAACAAATGAAATTATTGTTAAATGAAGGGGTGCGATGGTCCAAACAAAGGGACACAATGTTTCATATCCCACACCAGTTGGAATAATATATAAACGAGAAAGAGTGGTGAGAAGAGTGTGTCTCTGTAGTCCGTTGAAGAAGATCAAAACAAAGGCAGAGTCCAATATGAAGCACTGTTAGTTCTAAGGTGTATGTCAATGTCTTAATGAAGATAAAAAACATAAGGAGACAGAGAAGATATGCAATCCAGTGTATGATACAAATTTTTTCTAGATTCATAAATTAAGGATGGTTGGGTGGTGCAAGGGAAGGTTGGAGCCTGTAGGGGAGTAGGTGCTTCCTTTTTAGTTGTAGATGGCTAAACAGGGGGTTGTAACTCCTACAAGTTGGTGCTGCTGAACAATGGGAGTAGGTGCTTCCTTGTCATTTTTAGCTGACTAAATAGGGGGTCAAAGTCTCCTACCAGTTGGTGCTGGTGAAAAAGGGTGTGGGTGCATCATGATCAGTGGGTTCTGATCTAAAAGGAAGAATATATTCCTTCTATGTAACTTGTAAAAACAAAATTTTGCAGTTAATAGAAAAGTGTTTGTGGTTTTTCCGATTGGGTTCCACGATAAATATTTTGTTAAAATATTGATTGCATTAATAGAAGAAAAATTGATAAAATTATTCTATCACTGATTCACCCCCCTCCTCTCAGTGACAAGGTCTGGTCCTTCAATTTGTATCAGAGGCGGTCTCTTCACTAAGGGTTTAAATCACTTGAAGAGAAATATACATCGGGATGGATGAGAAGTTGAATATGTCATAACAAATCCCTCTATTTGATGGTGGAGACTATGTTTTGTGGAGTGTTAGAATGAAAATCTATCTGATGTCCATTGGACTGGAAGTATGGAAATTAGTTGAAAAAGGATATGATATTCCAAAATTCACTCCCACAGAAGCATAAGACAAGAAGAAATTTTGGGAACATGCAAAGGCTTTAAACACACTACAAGATGGACTAAGCAAGAAGATCCTTGCTAAAGTAGTAAACTTTCAAAATGCAAAACAACTCTGGGATAAATTGGAAACTATATATGCAGGAGATTCCAAGGTAAAGAGGGCCACACTTCAGACTCTCAAAGTACAATATGAAGGTCTTAAAATGAAGGATGAAGAAAATTTCTCAGAGTACTTCGAAAGAGTTGATAATATTATTAATGCAATTAGAGGTTTGGGAGTAGAAGTGTCATACAATGAGCTAGTTGAAAAAATACTAAGAACACTACCTATGTTATACAATCCTAAAGTGTCCACTCTTGAAGATCGAGAGAATCTAGATAAACTCACCATGGATGAATTGTATGGAATTCTCACAGCCTATGAGTTAAGATTAGGTCATGAGAACCTCCCACAAGGAGAGGCAACCTTCAAGGTGCTCAAGAAAACAAAAAATCATAAGCAAAAACCTCAATCCAACCATCATGAAGAATCTGATGTAGAAGAAGCCAATTTTATTAAAAAAATTCAGAAAGGATTAGGGAAGTACAAAGGAAAGCTGCCTTTCAAATTTTTTAATTGTGGCAAGGTTGGCCACTTTGCTTCCATGTGTCCCTATCCCAAGGAGGACCCTGAAGATGAAGACGACAAAAATAAACAATACAAGAAGAAGCAAAAACCCAACTACAAGAAAAAGTTTTACAAAGGGAAAAATAATTTTTACTGAAAAGAAGAAAACAACAGTTCATCAGATTCTAGTGACAATGATGATGATGAATTCATTTTTCTAGGTATTGAAGAGCTTAATGAGATAGAATAAATTAAGCATGAGGAAGAGTCAAAAATTGAAGCAACAGTTAATATGGAAGGATAACTTCTCAGTGCCTTGGATGAATTAAGAAGATACAAAACCAGATATAGACAACTGAAAAGTTTTGTAGTTGAACAAAAGGAAAAACATGAACATAAAGAAAAAGAGATGGAGGAACTCATGAGCAACCTGAAAAACCAAATCCTAGAAGCAAATAGGATGGAAGAAAGTCTTGAAAAGTATCTTAAAGAGAAACAAATAACCTGTGAAAGAATGGAGGCAAAAATAGTTCACCTAAAAAAAGAACTTGATGCAAAACTCATTCAAACAAGATATGAAAATAGTTCTAAAATCTTAGATAATATTATTACCACACAAAGGGATTCAAGTAACAAAAATGGAGTAGGTTATTCTCAAGAAGAAAACCAAG
>ML813734.1:161899-178268 GCA_009831015.1 Picea engelmannii
ACTGTGATTTTGGGAAAAGACAAATCCAAGGATGTGTTGCTTGTTGAAAAACTAAAACCTAGCCTATTAAGTGTTATCCAAACTTGTGATCAGGGGCACATTTTCATCTTTGATTCCCAGAAATGTGAGATTAGGAGAGAGGGCTCATGAAAATTGGTTGGCACTTCTCCTAGAACTCCCGAGAATGTATATATCCTAAATACAAAATTTAATGAAGAGAGTCATATAAATTTAGTAGATGAAAGTTGGCTATGGCATAGAAGGTTGGGGAACATCAACTTTGACAATTTAGTGAAAGTCAACAATCTTGGGGCAGTAAGAAATTTTCCTAAAATCATAAATCCCTCAAATCCTATATGTAGACATTGTCAACTAGGGAATACAACTAGAATAAGGTTCAAAACAAAAGAATAATCAACCTCAAAACCTTTAGAGCTTGTTCACACCGACCTCTATGGAGCTACAAGGACCAAGAGTTTTCAAGGACAGTCCTACTTTATGTTGTTCATTGATGATTTTACTAGAATGGGTTGGGTATGCTTTCTCAAGGAAAAATCAAAAGCACTTAACAAATTCAAAGCCCTTAAGACCCTTGTTAAAAATGAAAAAGAGACAAAAATCAAATTTCTTAGATCAAACAATGGTGGTGAGTTCACCTCAAAATAATTTAATCTCTTATGTGAAACCAATGGAATAAAAAGACAATTATCTACTGCCAGAACACCTCAACAAAATGGGATTGCTAAGAGAAGGAATAGAACATTCTAGGAATCTGCAAGGACTATGCTCAATGAAGCAAAATTATCTGATGGATATTGGAGGGAAGTTGTAAGCACAACAATATACATATTGAACAGAGGCCAGCTCAAGATTAATAGTAATAAGACTCCATATGAATTATGGTTTGGAAGAGCTAATTCAGTAAAATACTTCAAGGTCTTTGGAAGTAAGTGTTACATCAAAAGGCTTGATGAGAATCTTGGAAAATTTGATGCTAGATCTGATGAAGGTATCTTTCTTGGATATGCCTTTACCAAGAAAGAATACAGATGCTACAATATCAGATTACATAAGATTTTTGAGAGTGCAGATGTCATGGTGGATGATTTATAAACAATAAGGATCAAACATAAAGAGACTATACTTGACAATGAAGATGATGATGAGTCAATTGGTACACAAGCAAAATAAGTAGAAGAGGATAAAGAAGAAAAGGAATAGGATGATATGGATACCAGTGAAGACGAGGAATATACTCAAGAAGAAGAGATAAGAGAATAATCCCCAAGAAGAGACACAAAGACACCCTAAAAAATGACTCAAAGGAATCATCCTGAGGAACTGATTACTGTAAATAAAAGCGATGGAGAGAAAACAAGAAGACAACTGTTGTATCAGACAAAAATAACACTTTTGTCACATATTGAGCCCAACTCAATCATAGAGGCATGTAAAGATGAAAATTGGGTCAATGCTATGAATGAAGAATTGGACTAGATTGAAAAATATCAAACTTGGGAACTAGTTCCAAGACCAAAAAATAAAAATGCCATTGGAACTAAATGGGTGTATACAAACAAAATGAATGAGAATGGGCAAGTAATCAGGAACAAAGCCAGATTGGTGTGAAAAGGATATGCTCAGGTTGAAGGGGTAGACTTTGAAGAAACCTTTGCACCTATGGCTAGATTAGAGGAAATTAGGATGTTCTTAGCCTTCGCCAGCTACACAATTTTTAAAGTATACCAGATGGATGTCAAGTCAACATTTCTCAATGGAAACCTGGAAGAGGAATTATATATTGAACAACCATAAGGATTTCAATTAACTAACAAAGGATACTATGTCTATAAACTAAAGAAAGCACTCTATGGGCTAAAACAAGCACCCAGAGCATGGTATGCAATGATAGATTCTTATTTACAAGTACAAGGCCTCAAAAGAGGATCAACATACAACAATATTTATTGTAAAATTGTTGGTAATAACATGATTATTTTGGAAGTATATGTTGATGATATTATATTTGGCAGTAATGATGAAAAAATGAGTAAGGAATTTTCTAGGAGAATGCAACAAGAATTTGAAATGTTCTTGCTTGGTGAACTAATTTTCTTTCCTGGATTAAAAATAATATAGTCCAAAAGAGGATTCTTTATCCATCAGTCCAAGTATGTTAAATATATGCTTAATAAATTCTAGTTAGAGGATTGCAAACCTATTAGTACACCTATGACAGTTGGATGCAAACTAAGCAAGGAAGATGAGTCCAAAGCTGTAGACCCAAAACAATACAGATCAATGATTGGAAATTTACTCTATGTAACAACTTCCAGACCTGATGTCAAGCAAGTTGTTGGGATTGTGGATAGATTCCAAACAACACCAAAAGAGAGCCATGTTCAATATGTGAAAATAATATTTAGGTATTTGAAAGGAACCATAGATCTTGGTTTGTGGTACCCTAGCAAGGATTCATTCACTTTAAAATCCTATTCAGATGCAGATTGGGCAGGTTGTGTACATGATAGAAAAAGTAAAAGTGGAGGAGCATTCTTCTTGGGAGAATAATTGGTAGCTTGGATAAACAAGAAACAATCCTCAATTTCTTTGTCTAGCACTGAAGCTGAGTATATCGTAGCAACGGAATTTTGCGCACAAGTGGAATGGATGAAACAAACCTTACATGACATAAAAATAGTGTTTGAATAACCTACTACTATTTACTGTGATAATACAAGAACTATAAGTCTCTCCAATAACCATGTACAACACTCCAAATCAAAACACATTCCCATAAAATACCACTATCTAAGAGATAAGGCTGAAAATAAGAACATTAAATTGGAATATGTCCCAACACAAGAACATGTGGCATATATTTTCACTAAACCCTTAAGAAGAGATGTATTTGAATATGTCAGGAAAATATTGGGAGTAATCCCTCTTCCAATCTAATCTCTCAAGAAAATAATGCATCAATTGGCACCAATTCAGGGGGAGACAACAATCAAAGTCAGGGGGAGTCATTGAGTTATGAAAGGAAAAGTATGATTGCAGGAGGAGTTACCTGAGTTCAGATTATGATCAGAAGCATACAAACATACAAAGCTTTACCATAGGGGAACCAACCATTTTCCATTGATGTCAAAGGGGTAGAGTAACTTCAGAAGAGAGAAACATCATCACAGGAGGAGATTGTGTATGAAATTGGTGTGTTGCCATTAATGACAAAGGGGGAGATTGTTGGACATAGTGGAATTAATGTGTTTTCATTGATGTAAAACAATATAACAATATGCAGAGTTCATGTCAAATAAATATATGTAGTATGACAGTACGCAAAGATTAAAAATATCAGGAGGGTTAGCGATTGAAGATCAAATCAGGACCGTTGGATACACAAGTGCCAGATCAACAACAGGGATTGATTGTGGAACTTGAATGGAGAATTAAACTATACGTTATTTCCAATCCCATAATTATTCTAGATCGTTAGATATCATCGATTCAAAGATCAATGACTGTGGTTGACTCACCAATAATCGCACAACTTCAATTGTTGAGTTTGGGCGACGAATTAAACCAATCGCAAGTTATGGTTCCGCAATCCACATCCACTGTTGGATCAAGTTAAGTGGAAGGATAGGATAAGTAAAGATGAATACCATATGATACGAAGTCTCAAAGTAAATGAGGACCATCCGATCTATTCAGAGCGCACCAATGTAGCAGTGGTCAACTTCGACGCTAACCACTTTGGGAGAAAAAGGGTTGAGAACAAGTAAGATCACCTGGAGGCTGAAGTACCGAACCAAATGTGAATCATCCAATATGAAAATCACTTAAGAAGATATCCTGACCATCAGATCAAGGAAAGTAGAAGGATAGGATAAGAAAGACCAAAGGCCCAAAATCCTGAATAACCTAATTCCCGACGGCCGTTGAATCATGTTAAGACTTTTTCGGGTTAAAGAATGACCATTGGATGAAGTCAAGTTACTCGAGGTTTACAGTTCGGGGAATCTCACTTCAGGAGAATTGGGAAGTGGAGAAATCGAATTACCCGAAGTCCCGAAGGCTAAAATTCTGAAGTCACGAGGATAAGACACATATCACTCACATTGAGAGCCCACGTCATCAATGTTGACGTCAACAAGGACACATGGCATAATCAGACGATGACAAGTGTCAAGGTCCCATAGGTACTTTAAGTATGCATAAGCCACTAATCTAGGTGACATGTGGAAGCCACTCAGGAAGTGCCACGTCAACAAGTGATGTCAAAAAGTTACGTCACTCTAAGATTTTTTACTTCGGGAGTTTCACCACCAGTAAATGAACTAAGTCCCAAAGTCCAGAAGTGGACATGAGTCGTCCAATCTGAAGAACACGTTGGGAGAATTCTCAACTGTTGAAGATTATGGACACACATATTTTATTCGAGAGTTTTTTAAAGAGGCTGGAAGTCGCGAAGGATGAAGTCCCGAAGTACCGACAGTCTTCCATCTCATCGGGAGATTAAAATGTGACCATTGATTTGATAAGTGATCAAGCACTCTCTTGGCCTAGCGCATGGTCACTGCCTATGTTCATATGGAATAAGAGAAATAAAGGTAAAAGATAATACATTGCTTAAATTGATAAACCCGTGGTTTTTGCGTTGTCGGTCATATAAAAATGATGTGAAGGAAGCGCCTCTGCAAAACTCGATTTCTACAATATTTGCAAAGTTATGGAACTAAGTTAAATGAAATTGATTCATACCTATGATCAATTAATGAAAATCATTTTCATTAAATAGAAAGGGATTCTCGATAATATTTGGATAAAGAAAAAAAAACGAGATTATTGTTAAATGAAGGGGTGCAATGGTCCAAACAAAGGGACACAATGTTTCATAGCCCACACCAGTTGGAAGAATATATAAACGAGAAAGAGTGGTGAGAAGATTGTGTCTCTGTAGTCCATTGAAGAAGATCAAAATAGAAGCAGAGTCCAAGATGAAAAATTGTTAGTTCTAAGGTTCCTGTCAATGTCTTAATGAAGATCAAGACCAGAAGGAGACAGAGCAGTTATGCAATCCAATGTATGATACATAAGTTTTCCAGATTCAGAAATTAAGGGTGGTTAGGTGGTGCAGGGGAAAGTTGGAGCTTGTAGGGGAGTAGGTGTTTCATTGTTAGTTGTAGCTGACTAAATAGGGGGTTGTAACCTCCTACCAGTTGGTGCCGGTGAACAAGGGGAGTAGGTGCTTCCTGGTCAATTTTAGATGAATAAACAGGGGGTCAAAGCCTCCTACCAGTTGGTGATGGTGAACAAGGGTGTGGGTGCATATTGATCAGTGGGTGCTGATCTAAAAGGAAGAATATCTTCCTTCTATGTAAATTGTAAAAACAAAATTTTGCAGTTAATAGAAAAGTGTTTGTGGTTTTCCCAATTGGGTTCCATGATAAATATTGTATTAAAATATTGATTACATTAATAGAAGAAAAAATGATATTGTGTTAAAATATTGATTACATTAATATTCTGTCACTCATTCACCCCCCCTCTCAGTGATATGTATTTTTGATAAAATTATTCTGATACATTTAACTTTTCCATGTTCTGTTGATATGTATTTCATTAGAATGAAAGGATTTTTAAAATAAAGCATTTGGGCATTGATTGTTGTTTGGATGTTAATGCGATTTTTTTATGAAGTTGTTTGAACAATATTCATGGTGTTCCTCGACCATTGCACCATTTTTTCACCTATTACAATCCCCTCATCTTCCCAATAGCCATGTTCATTCCCTGTTTGAACAACAATTGATTGGTGATTTTATGGATGGATTGCATGTGCCTCTGTGGTAAATTATAAGAGCCAACTTTTAATTCTATTTTAGGTAGAGTTAATGTATGTATTATTAATAAATTTTCATAACATGTTTTGGAATATTGCTCCAGGATGAATTTATTTAGTAGAGGAAGCAACAGAGGCAGAAATACAAACATGGTCATAAATTCTAATAATAGAGGAAACTGGAAAAGGGGTCATAGAAGGCCACGATTCTCTATACATTTTGATGTTGATCCTCAAGAGATAAATCAACTATTTCAAGTTGGTTTCTTCAACCTGGTTGGCCAGGGAATTCTGCAGCCCGAGCCTGACAAACCTTCTTTTCAGCCCAACCATATTTTTCCCGGCATTCCAGTTCCCCATCATGTATCAATGCGACCAGAACCACCTGCCAATGATGGTTGGAAAGAGATTGTCCACCAACCAGCTATTCACCACCACAGATGGCCCACTGCATCATTTCCATTACCTCCTCCACCACCAAAAAACCAAGTTTCCCACGTTGAACCTGTTGTCTCACCTGTGCCATCTTCACATGCCAGTAAAAGATTAAAAACATATATCCCTGAGCTTGTGCAAGAAAAAGGAAAAATAATAGCTACCCCCTCCAACGCATCTAAGGAATTTGCTAAATCAGTCTCCTCTCGTCTCATTCTTAAGGATGACTTATCACATGTTATTAGTGCATTGCAGCCTCAAGGCTCTAAACAGTCAAGGGCCGCTACTAAAAAATCAAAGGAGAACATAAATGAGAAGAGGTAAAATGCCTCTCATAGTAAATATGGCTTTTAAACTTTGAGTATGTTATTTTTTTTTTATTTTGAGGACAACACTTCTATTTTTGGACTGTTCAAGAGAGAAGTATATATGTCAAGCATTTTTATTAGACAGTTTGGATATGATTCTATTTTGAGGACATGATTATTACACTCTGATGATATTTATAATTTGAGCATATATATATGAAGCGGGGGTTACAAGGAGATATTTTTGAGTTAAATGATTTGGATAATTTTTATGTCAGATAATTATAAAAGGAATTAATGGGAGTCACAAGAGGTACCACCTATTTGGCGATTATTTAGATCCTTAATTACATTTATTATCATTTACTTGTCTTAACTAATCAATTAATATAACTTGGATTAACTAAAGAAAGGTAGTTCAACTACCTTAACTTATTTAATAAGGATAAAAGCTCAATCAAATGAAAATACAAGGAAGAGGAGAATAGAAGGAACTTCTATCATAAGGTCTGCTCTATACTAAGTGAGATATTTCTATCTTTCATTCATTCTGAGTTTGCTAGAAGGATTAACTATCTTGATGACAACAAGGTCTTATTGGAGGCGGAAAGATTCGAAACTGAATCACATTATTCAACAGCTTGTTTCAAAAGTGCATGATGTATCTTTGGCAGTCTGTGTGTTATTGTCTGTTTATAAATCAGATTTTATGACTGATAAAGAATATTTTGCAGAGTCAAATGACAACATTTTTGGCAAGATGATCCATATTTCTAGCTTCAGTTTTTACTTGTTGTCAAAGTCTTTTTGCATGGTGCCCATCAAAGGATTCTAAATTTGACTTTGGTCTCTACCCTCGCAGGGGTGTGTAAATATAATCCAGTCTTGTATCTCAGAATGAAATCAATATAACAAAAATCAGTTTTCTAAATTTTGTTTCTCACTTGTATTGTGTTAATCTGATTTGAATTACTTTTATTTTTCATGTACACACTCATACATTCTTGTACATACATATGTGTAACTTTTATTAAAATTGATTCTTTTTTTTATTACGTTACATTAAATGACAAAATAAACTAGCCTTGGTTCCTTGTACATGTTATCAATGGATCAAGTGATTGTTATTTTTTCTGTAAGGCTATAAACCCCGGGTGACACTCCCAACTATATTTCTTTAGCCTAGCAAGATCTGAAAATGCTTGAGTAAGGTCCTTCATACCTTTTCCTCAACACATGGGAAGAATTGATTTCTCTCTTGATTTCTATGAAATCATTTTTAGTGTCTTCATTCCATGAAAATGACTGATCTTTCTTTAACATATTGTGTATTGGTTTGACCTTTCTAGCAAAATCAGGAATAAATCTTCTAACAAAATTGATTTTACCCATAAAAGATTGAATTTATTTCTTAGAAGAAGGGACTTGAAGATGTTGAATTGCGATAACCCTCTCAGGGTCAATACTAATTCCTAAATCAGAAACAATATGACTGATAATTTTACCTTGAGTGACACGAAGGATAGATTTCATAGGATTCAAGGACATTCAAAATTTTTTGCAATGAAGGAAAACTTTTCTTAGATGATCAAAGTGATTTTGTCGATTTTTAGAATAGACAGTTAAATAATCAATATAGATTTGTATAATTTTACCGATAAGATCATCAAAGGCTATTTGCATATCTCTTTGAAAGGTAGCACCTGCATTTATCAAACCGAAAGACATTATTTCATAAGAAAAGGTGCCCCACCGTGTGGTGAATTTGGTTTTGTATTTGTCAACCCTCTTGACTCTAATATGATTATAACCTAAAAAACCATCAAGAAGGGACATCATTTTCGTGACCCTGCCACTAACTGCAAAATGAGTTCCATATTTGAAGGAGGAAAATTGTCTTTCCCACTTTCCCTATTTAATGCACATAAATCAACACATAGTCATATATCACCATTCTTCTTCCATACATGGACAATATTAGATACCCACTCAGAATAATTTACAGAAAATATAATTTGATCATTAATAAGTTTTTCAACTTCCTTTCTAATGGTAGCTTCTAGGGCAGGATTGATGGGTCTTTGTCTTTTCCTTATCATATTTGCTTCTTCCTTACTAGGAATAACATGCTGAATAGAGTTGGGATCAAAACCACAGAGATACTCATATGACCAAGAAAAAACATCCTTAAATTCATGGAATAGATCCATGAATTTTTGTCTTTCTTTCTTTGAACATTGGGCTCCAATCTTTAAAATCTTTTGGTCTTCCCGAGTCCCAATATTCATTGAAACAATACTTCCAATTTTTCTTTTTGAATCCTCTTCCTCATCATACTTTTTGTTGCCAACATCATTGGATGAGAATGATATCTCAAGAGGATTCATTCCTTTCGTTTAATCGACTCATTCTATATGAAAGAACAAATATTTTCATTATCCAGAAAAAATTTCCATGATTCTACATTATCAGGAAAGTGAGATCGATTAAACATAAGTAATTTCCTTGTAGGACTCGATAAAAAAACAACAATACTATCAACCATATAATTCAAGTCTCTCTTGATATGAGTGATGTTAAAAGATAAAATATTTGAGATTAAATATCATACTGCCTGAGTATTCCTTTTAAGCAGCTTGTTTGAGGGGGTATAAATTCTTCTAACTAGATTTAAAACAAGTTCGAAATCCCCAAAAACAGTAAGATGATAACAACCAAGATTGAAAGCATTTCCAATTCCAAGGATCAAGGCTTCAAATACTGTGACATTGTTAGTGCAAGCAAATTCTATTCTGTAAAAAAAATTATGAATCTTTCCCACAAGAGAATACAATACTATGCCTGCTCCATTTCCCTCCCTTGAGCATGCACCATCAAAATGCATGTGCCACATTCCATCTTCAAGATCTGGAGGGGGTGTGACAAAATTATTATCTTCTTCCATAAAAATAGAGTATACACCCACATTTTCCTCAATATAGTTTACATGAGGTTGTGAAAGACTTTCTTTATAAAATGAGATCCATCCTTCCCTAATAAAAATGATGTTCTTTCCATTCTTTGGAAGGGACATGTGTGTTCCATCCATTGAATTATATCCACAAGTCATCGCTTTCTAGTCTCTTCCCAAAATAATGGAACAATTGCTGATTGGAATGCCATTTACTTGAATATTGCAAGTGGTTCTTATCTCTAGGTGAGCACACAAAAATAAGGTCACATCCTTGATTTCACCTATTGTAACTTGTTTCTGACTATTGTAAGACAACATACTCTTTGAATTTTCATTCGTACATGAAATACCCAACTCTTCCATGATGATCTTAGACGTGACATGTGGACTTGATCCACCATCAATTAAACAACACTGAGAAATTTTATCCATATCTTTATAGATACATAGAAGGGAGGATTTTTAACATAACTCATAGGATTATATACACCTAATTTATTTATGTAAATTCCTTCTTCATTTTTCTCTTCGGATAAACTAACAATGGTAGAAGTTTTACCTTCCATGAAATCTTTCAGATGCCTTTGTTGTTCAGGGACGATGACCATATCCAATAAAGACACATCGACTTTTATTTTAGCCAGTTGTTTTAGAATATTGTACTTAGATCAAGAAGAAGAAGTAGAAACCTCTTGACTTTGTGCACCCTTTGTAACTTGACGGTTGGTTTGTTGAGAGGATGAGCTTGGAGCAAAATAGTCTTGGGAGGACCACCCTTGTATTTGTTTGCATAAGATTTTTTCTGGGTATTAATTAACATGACATCCTCTTTTGGAGCGCAATATAATGTAGAAATAGTTGCATCAACTCTTTTGCCAAATATATGGTCTCTTGCATTCGTTTTGACCTCACAAGTATTTTCATCGTGATTTTCCTCACAAAAATTGCACAGTTTCTAGCAAGAATAGCCTTTGGATGATAGTTGTTAGGTTGAATATTATTAGGATGATTCCTAAAGGCATCTTGGGAAGAAGTTTTAGCTGGAGAAGAGGTAGAATTCACCCCTTTTCTCTCGAAATCAATCATTTTATTTCTCATATCTTGTACCAATTATAACACAACTGACATACCATTTTTCTTGACTAAGTCCTCAATAGGAAGACTCGTTCTTGCCAACTATTCCTCAAATTCTAAACATGTCTATAATGCATATCCCAAACTATTAGCATTCTTCTCTTCTAGCCCATGATGATAGGTAGAAGACAAGGTATTATAATAATGCATTACTGCAACTTCATTATGAGGTATAATGATTTCCAAAATATGATTGTATAATTTGGTGAAATGAAAATTGATAGATTTAACAGTTTCACCCTTGTTATAGACAAGATTGTTGTAGTCTCTAAGTAAGTATATCGGAATTTGAGGTTTTCCATAGGTAGACTCAAACCAATACGACATTTCATCCCAAGTTGAGAAGATATTGGGTGGTAGTTCAAAGAAATCGGTTGCAAACTTCCCTTCCAATGAGTTGACAAAAATTCTCATGCATGTGTCATTTTCATTTTCCCCAATATTATGTCATGCATTTGAAAAATCAATAAGATGTTCGTTAACCGAAATTGTACCATTACCAAAAAATTTAGGCAAATGATCCTTGAATTTAGGAAGAGGCGTAGTGGTTGCATCCAAATGTAGAGGAGAAGATACATGCCACAGAGTAGCATTTTCATATTCTTTGAATTTGAATAATCCATATTGTTTGATGACCTTAGCAAGATTTGTAGTTGATACAACAATATTGTAGTGAATGTGCATGCTTCCAATTAGAGAAGAAGTTGAAGCTTCCAAAGAAGTGGATCCACTTGTACTAACAGAACCACTCGATGAAGTCAGTATGGGTTTCCTAGGAGGAAAGGATATCGAAATTCTTGTTACTTCGGATGAAGATTCTAAAAAATATCTTCTAAGATTAGGTTTAAGATTCTCTAAAAAATCATTTTTCCTTCCTATTTCAAAGAAAGGATTGAATTCCAGAGATTGGGCTCTTAACCATATTGATAGACAAGATTGATTGGACATAAGAGAACAATTTACCGAGGAGGCTTATTTTGAGCTTGCCTTTTGTAATGTAACCACCCCCAGTTGGATAATGTCACTACTAAAACGACTCCATAAACATTTATAATACTAAATCTAAATGTGGAAAATAACACACAACATGACAATCAAGTTCATTAAGTTGTCCATACAAATAAAGCCGTTGATAATCTCGGTTCCACTCTGCATACTTGTTCAAAGTATGAAGAACAACATGAAAGAACAGGTCTTCCCAAGGGAGAATCAATTAAATAGACAGACATGTCCATCGTCTTACAACTAGTACAAGATATGAACAATCATATGATAGTGTATGATCGAAAGGGGAATAACTCCCATCTCACCCCTGGAGCTTCATCCTCTTCTGTACTCCCCTTTAGAAGTCCAATTGAGAACCATTTTCAGCCTAAAGTTATCTTGCCTTGAAGTTGGTGTAACTTTTGCGAAGAACACCATGAGGAAGCCACATGTGAGGTAAGGAAGAGTGTTAGAGATAAGATCTTTGGTAAAAGACCAGAAACTACTATCGTTGTCCTAGATTTTGTAGAACCAAAAGATGTCATGATCATCAATACTAGGAACAAAGCCTATGCTCCCAAGGGAAAGTTTGATCCTCCCCACAATTATTCTATCCTGAGCTCATCCTCACTGGTTGCTACTATTTAGGTTCCTAAGGTTCCCGACAGTCAAGGAACAACTTCCCCTCTCCCTTCTTCCAAGTACAATATATTGAATCAGTTGGCCAACATCAAAGAAGATGCAACCCTTCTGGACATGGTTGTCATCCCTGAACAACAAATGCATCTGAAACAATTCATGGAAGGGAAAACTTTCGTTGTAGCCAATCTTTCTGAAGAGGTAAACGAAGAGGATTCGTCTATAAATAAAGTAGCTGTACATAACTTTAGATACCTTGTAAAAAATCCCCTTTTTAACATTTCTGTAAAGATTATGGATAAGATCGCCCATTGTTGCCTCATTGATGGTGGTTCGGGCCCAAGTGTGATGTCAAAGATTATTATGGAAGAGCTAGGCTTATTTTGTACAAATGAAAATGCCAGAAGCATTCTCTCCTATAATAGTCTACAAAAAATGACCATAGGTGAGATTAAATATGTAACCTTAGTTTTATGCACACACCTTGAAATAAGGACAACTCTTAGTATTAAGGTAATCAATATGCCTGTAAGAAATTACTCAATTATCTTGGGAAGAGATTGGCAAGCCTTAACAGGTGGATACCTCTCACTCGACGAGACACATTTATCTATGCCTCGAAATGGTAAGAACATTATAGTCCTTAGAGAGGGAAGGATTTCACCCTACATAGAGAGTGTTCCACAACCTAATGTAAACTATATCGAAGAGGACCTAGGAGTGTATTCCATCTTTACCGAGGAGGATAATATTCCTGATGATATGTGGCACATGAACTTCACTAGTTCACGCTCTAATGAAGGTAATGGAGTTGGAATTATATCGGTTTCCCCTGTAGGGAAAATTCATAATTTTTCTTACAAATTGGAGTTTGTTTGTACGAACAATGTCACTGAATTCAAAGACTTATTATTAGGCATTGAAAACACCTATAATCTTGGTTGTGGTCACCTTTCATTTTTTGGAGATTTTGAGCTTGTTGTGAACCTGGTACGTAAGATATACTCTCCTAGCAACAAGATGATGAAATGATACACCCAAATTGTTTGGGCGCTTATCGCGAACCTATTATCTTTCAACATCACTCATGTTAAGAAGGAGTTGAATTCAATGGCTGATCGGTTAACTATATTTGCAGCTTCTCCTAATCAACAACCTTTGCCTCACAGGCCTAATTTCTCTTTTCAATCTCTATATCGTCCACATATCCATGACAATGTAGAATCTTGGCAAGCCCTCCCTGACGATGAAAACATTTTTTCTTTCATTCAACATGAACCTCTTAAGCCCAAGGAAATTATATCCATAGAAGACAACAAGATTCCTAAGGGCCTGACTCCTCTAGAAAGTTTGTTTTCATCGAGTGATGCAGGCAATAAAGAGAAACATAAAGAAGAGGAGTCAAGAAGGAAGGTGGGTGAAACCACCTCCTTGAATATTAGGGCACTCGAATCTTCAAAGAATGTTAAAATAAGTACCCAATGTTCTGATAAAGAAGAAATGAAGTTTGCCAAGCTACTTGGTGAATTTCAAGATGTTTTTGCTTGGTCTTATAAGGATCTTTGTGGTTTTGATATTGGTCTTATAAATCATGCTATCCCCATCAAGGAATGCATGAAACCAGCTAGGCAAAAACAAAGACCCGTTAACTCTACATTTAAAGCAACTTTTCAAAGGGAGTTGGAAAATTTCCTAAAGGCTGGGATTATTTTTCCAGTCTACTTTGAATGGGTTTCCAATTGGGTACCTGTTTTGAAGACCACTGATCATATTAGAACTTGCATTAATTTTCACACTTTCAGTCAGGCTATTATGAGAAATCATTTTCCTTCCCTCAATATGGAAATGATTCTGTAGCAGGTTGTAAGTTCGCAGATGAGGCCCTTACTTGACAAAATTTTGAGTTACAATAAAATCAAGGGAAAAGGGGCAGATGTTCACAAAACCACTCTTATCACCAATTGGGGTACCATGACTTATAAATGCCTGTTTTCTGGCTTACCTGATGCAAGTACCGCTTTTTAAATACCTATACACACAACTCTTGATGAATTGATCAGTATCTGTATCTACCTTGATGATCTAATCATATACACTAGGGGGTTGATAATTACCTCAGATTTCCAAGTGTTATTTCTGGGTCCTTTCAAAATTGTTTTTGTCCTGGAAACTAACTCTTACATTCTAAAGTATTTATAGGAGCAATTGTTTTCCTACAGCACTAACAGTTCTCGCTTGAAACATTACGAGGGACCAACATGAAAAGTTCCAATGCTGTCTGAATTTTCTGTATACTAGTAACTTAGCTCTTCTTTCAATTTTGCACTATTTTCTTTTCTTCTTTACAGTAGTTTAACTTCTACTTTGTATTTTAAAATTTTCCTACTTCTTTTATGTTTCTTTCATTTTGTTGTTGTTTTAATCTTTCAATTTTACTTCTGTCATGATTTTTTTTCATACCATCTTTAGTTAATTTGATCAAAATAAGATGTTGGATCAGTTCTGCCACAGTGACACTCTTGCAAAGCATTGTTAGTCAATAACAATCAAGCTTACACAATTGTTACAATGTTTCCCCTGAAGGCACACTTGAATTTGTTATCTACTTCCATTGTTGTCTAGAAAAAAAAAAGTTGGGTTATCTCCCGCTTCTGTTTTCCTTTTCTTCATCCATTTGAGAATTTAAGAGAGCAAGTCCATCAAATTTCTCCTTGAAGTTAAGAGCCGATCTCGGTTGGATGATTATGCGCACAATAGTAAAACCCCTCATACTTAACACTTTTCATGAGTTATTCCTGAATTCCCGGTCATTTTTCCATTTACTCCGTTCACTTCCCCCTGTTGCATAATCTCCCTGGTTATATCTTCTTGACCTTTTGTTCTTGGTCTGCGAAAACATGAGTTATGAGTTCTAAATATGTTAAAAACAAATTTCCCTATGGATTCTCCAGTTTGTTGACGATTAAAATTGCAACGAGGGTTTTGCTCGCAAAGTATTGCTAAAGCCTATTATTATAAGCTAACAAGATATATGATACTAGTAGGTGGGACCCCCTTGTAGATTGGGAGATCAGATCTAGTTCTTGTTTCATGTTTATGATGCTATTGGACATCACTTACAAGGTTCTACATGATTGATGAAGTCTTGATTTTATTGGCAATGAATAAGGCATATTATGTGTTGGTTATGTTTGCGACAAATGAATGATGGATAAGGCATGATGTGTGTTGTTTTGATTGCTCTAGGATCTAATTTCATGTTACGATGGCCTATGTTATCCATTGTTATCCTTGATATCTGTTTCTGGATTCATTACTGTGACGCTTGCACAAGAGACATGTTAGTAACAACATATAAGAAGCATTTGAAAATAAATGAAAGAAATATAAACAAATGCAAAAGGAAGAGATTAAACTATGCTAATATGATACTCTACATACATTGAAATTAAAAAGATCGTTGTTAGTCCTAGCTAACAAGTTAATAACTATGTGATTTATGGAGTTATATGAAACATGGCTGATATGTGTTATGGTATAGTTGGCAATGGTTAAATGTGATATGGGTGGCGCATTTGACAAGTGACGGGCGTTAAGTTTGATGCATGGATTTATTAAGAAGATTAATGGAAGGTTGGCTGGCATGTACTAAGGAATTGAATGAGTGGGGGTGGAGGCAACATGCATTTACTGGACGTCACTCATCCTCCTTCCACTGTCCGTCACACTAGCTTGGAAATTGTTCAATTGTGCTTTGTTGTGGTTAGGCTCTGACTTTCAAGCAGAGGAAGAACCACTCGATCAAGCTCGCGTTTTTAAGGTTCTCTTGGTTGCAGGTATGTCTTTTCACCATCCATGAATCTACTATGGTTATGAAATAGATATTGGCTCGGGATGTATGGGTTTGTGCTTTCCTTGAGATTGACAACTATGTAAATTTGTGATATTTTTCTAGAATATATGGTTGGTGTGGTTTTTCATTGCAGTAATGTTTGAAGTCACAGTTTTATGAATCATTCTGGGTGTTAGAAGCCATGAAGGGTCTCTTTCATCCTTGTGTGAATCCTT
>ML813734.1:185193-198291 GCA_009831015.1 Picea engelmannii
GAACTCTAAAAGTTGGATCAACTTGCCACAGATTGTTTCCCACTCGACTCTGCATAATAGCCTTTGTCAGTCATGAAAACTAATTCACAAACAGACAAGTCTACACAGACTATCAAAGATAGATCAACACCTCTGAAAAACAAGTGTCTGAATGATGTAATTTGGCCCTGAATCTTGTTGTCTACAATAAGACCTTACTATTATAAAAACAAATTAGTCTTATGATCAATTAAGGAATGAATGAAAACTGAACTATCTCAACATAAACTCATAGAAAAAACCTTAGTATGATTCTCCTTCTATGCCTCCTTTTGTTCCTCCTTTTCCTTTTGCCTTTAAGCAAATTAGAATTGGTTGAAGTAGTTGAACTACCTCATTAGTTAAGTTAACTAAAAACTCAACCAACTTTTTAGTTAAGGGGGAAAAGTAATAAGTCATAATAAGGGTTTTAAATAAATAATAACTAGTAGGTGGGACCCCTTGTAACTCCCTTTAGCTCTTAAAAATCATAACATAACTAATTAATTAAGCAAAAAACCCCTCCTTGTGACTCCCATCATACATTCACATTTGACAATTTATCTCATTGATATTTGAAATTATTTTCAAAAAATATATTACTCATATATCCAAAGAAAACATGTTGTCCAAAACCTCTGAAGTCAACTGTCATCAACAATAAATAAAATAAAACTCAAAAACCATATTTTCCACTCTGATACACAATATTTCCTTGATTGATGTTGTCACCCTTTGATTTTTTTGAATTTTCCTTTGGCTGCGCTGATCCTTTAGGCTTAATCTCATTGATCACATGAGAACAATCGTCCCTCAAATGCATCTAGGAAGACACAGATTTATCAAAGCCATTGGAGGGTGAGGAAGGGGCAGCGGTGGTTTTTCCTTTGTTAGGGGCATGGTGGGCCTCGGATTTCAACCTTTTGCTAGCATGAGAGGACTGAATCAGTGATTGGACAAGTGCATATTGGAAAATCTGGTTAATAGGTGGGGGAATAGTTAAGGACAAATTGGGCCAACCACGATGTTGAGAGACTATCAGGTGGACAATCTCTTTCCATCCATCGTTTTCGGGAACCTCGGGTTGAAATGAGACATGAGGGGGCACGAGAATACCAGGGGCTTGTGGAGCTTGGAAGGGAGGCCTTTCAGGCCTAGGTTGGACCACTCATTGCCCAATCCAATTGAAAAATCCAGCCTGAAATAACTGGCCTAACTCTTGCAAGTCAACATCAAAGTGTATGGAGAATCTTGGCCTTCTTGGGCCTCTATTCCAATTACCTCTCCCTCAGTGGCCTCTACCATGGCTACCTTGGATGAAAAATCTCATTCCTACATGCATGATTTATTAGAAAATAGTTCCTTTACAACCATACATGACAACTCCTTAAAAGTATGAAATAGATTTTGGCTCAGAAACATATCAGACTCATGCAATCCAATCCATATAAATTGTTTAACTGTTGTCAATGAGCAGGGGATAAACAAAAGGTCCTGGGATATGTGAGGGGTTTGTATTGAGAGAAACATGATAAAATGAGGGGGGAAAGAAACATGGTTACTTCTCAAAGACAACAACAATCAACTGTAATGCAAATCAAAGAAAATATCACTGTGATCCACCCAAGAAACTGTGATTTCAAACTGCTTCAATACATCATTTTTCTTGACTGTAATTAAATTTTAGAACAGGGAGTGAAAAATGGTTGTGGGAAGGTGATGGGGTTGTAATTAGCGAAAAGGGAAATAGTGGTAGGTAAAGAAAGCGGATATTGTTCATAAAATTAATTAAGTAATCCATAAAACCATTCTGTAAAAGGAAATAACACCAATCAAATAATCACTGTGATAAAATGAAAACTACTGTGTATAATTCAATTAATTTTGTACATTGACTTGCTCACTGTTTGTAATCAAATTTTTAACACAGTGTCACCAAACAAGACAATCATGCATCCCACAACAACTTGTAGAAATTTTTTGTTTATTCTCATTATCCATTTAATATTTTAAAACAATTCCCAAATGAATACACAGTCACTTATTTCCACTCTGTTCAACGTCAATTCATCAACCACTTCCCACGAATCAATTCAATCATCAAATACAGACTCAAAAGTCGTGTCTGATTCTGTCCCTTAATTCATTTAAAAATTAAATTGTAACGAGGTTATACTGTCACAGAACTTGTGTCTATCTCTGCTACGATGCATTATATCATCAGCGCACATAACGAAAAACCAAATATAACCATCAATATTAAACGATCTTGACTTGCCATTTAAACACACATACAACAATCACCATTTTAACTCATACTATGTTTGGAATGCACAGACAATTCGACAAAAAGCAGAGTAATTGTGTGACTGTATAGGTCCAACTACTCTGAATCTAAACATCCACAATGTTGGTCTATCAATTAATAATTGAGGTAGCAACAGTAAGCCCAATCTCATCTCATAAATTGATCGAATTTGCAACAAAAGCATATTGTTTAAAAAAAAAACCGTGACCATATCTGATGGCGCAATCAACAATATCCATATATACAGTGGATGGCCATGCCATAATTACCATGATTGAAATACTCCCATTTGGAAATTTAAAACACACAGTCACAACAATCATTAACTCAACCTAACATGTTGTAGGAAGGCTACACATACCCACGCATCACGTGCGAAAACATTGCTGTGACTTAATTAATTAAAACTAATATTGGGTTAACAATTCAATAATCACCATGTAAAAGACAACAACTGTGTATTCGATCCCATTTCTCCAATCGACCAATTAACAATGTTGAGCTTATCAATTAGACTGTTATAATAACCAATTGCAGTGACTAAATACCAATAACCGCAACCACTGTTAGGATAATCAACAGAGATGGGCCAACAATAGAACACCATCGACGATGCACCACTAACTCATAACCATCAACCATCTATCCAACAGGACATAACAGGTTCCCTTTATCAAAAACAAGCTTTGAGTAATCAAGGATTCGCCCTGTGGATCAACACAGGGAGAGTAGAGTCGACCCCCACCATTGGGTGAGAACTTCTGAGACTAATGGTGCACACACAAGGTATATCACTACTAACTCGCAGATAGGGTGACAACTCCCATGATAGGAGAGACTATGAACAAAGGAGAAAGGATTCACTTCAGTGTTGTAACAACACTTAGAACACGCAAGGATTCACACAAGGATGAAAGAGACCCTTCATGGCTTCTAACACCCAGAATGATTCATAAAACTGTGACTTCAAACATTACTGCAATGAAAAACCACACCAACCATATATTCTAGAAAAATATCACAAATTTACATAGTTGTCAATCTCAAGGAAAGCACAAACCCATACATCCCGAGCCAATATCTATTTCATAACCATAGTAGATTCATGGATGGTGAAAAGACATACCTGCAACCAAGAGAACCTTAAAAACGCGAGCTTGATCGAGTGGTTCTTCCTCTGCTTGAAAGTCAGAGCCTAACCACAACAAAGCACAATTGAACAATTTCCAAGCTAGTGTGACGGACAGTGGAAGGAGGATGAGTGACGTCCAGTAAATGCATGTTGCCTCCACCCCCACTCATTCAATTCCTTAGTACATGCCAGCCAACCTTCCATTAATCTTCTTAATAAATCCATGCATCAAACTTAACGCCCGTCACTTGTCAAATGCGCCACCCATATCACATTTAACCATTGCCAACTATACCATAACACATATCAGCCATGTTTCATATAACTCCATAAATCACATAGTTATTAACTTGTTAGCTAGGACTAACAACGATCTTTTTAATTTCAATGTATGTAGAGTATCATATTAGCATAGTTTAATCTCTTCCTTTTGCATTTGTTTATATTTCTTTCATTTATTTTCAAATGCTTCTTATATGTTGTTACTAACATGTCTCTTGTGCAAGCGTCACAGTAATGAATCCAGAAACAGATATCAAGGATAACAATGGATAACATAGGCCATCGTAACATGAAATTAGATCCTAGAGCAATCAAAACAACACACATCATGCCTTATCCATCATTCATTTGTCGCAAACATAACCAACACATAATATGCCTTATTCATTGCCAATAAAATCAAGACTTCATCAATCATGTAGAACCTTGTAAGTGATGTCCAATAGCATCATAAACATGAAACAAGAACTAGATCTGATCTCCCAATCTACAAGGGGGTCCCACCTACTAGTATCATATATCTTGTTAGCTTATAATAATAGGCTTTAGCAATACTTTGCGAGCAAAACCCTCGTTGCAATTTTAATCGTCAACAAACTGGAGAATCCATAGGGAAATTTGTTTTTAACATATTTAGAACTCATAACTCATGTTTTCGCAGACCAAGAACAAAAGGTCAAGAAGATATAACCAGGGAGATTATGCAACAGGGGGAAGTGAACGGAGTAAATGGAAAAATGACCGGGAATTCAGGAATAACTCATGAAAAGTGTTAAGTATGAGGGGTTTTACTATTGTGCGCATAATCATCCAACCGAGATCGGCTCTTAACTTCAAGGAGAAATTTGATGGACTTGCTCTCTTAAATTCTCAAATGGATGAAGAAAAGGAAAACAGAAGCGGGAGATAACCCAACTTTTTTTTTTCTAGACAACAATGGAAGTAGATAACAAATTCAAGTGTGCCTTCAGGGGAAACATTGTAACAATTGTGTAAGCTTGATTGTTATTGACTAACAATGCTTTGCAAGAGTGTCACTGTGGCAGAACTGATCCAACATCTTATTTTGATCAAATTAACTAAAGATGGTATGAAAAAAAATCATGACAGAAGTAAAATTGAAAGATTAAAACAACAACAAAATGAAAGAAACATAAAAGAAGTAGGAAAATTTTAAAATACAAAGTAGAAGTTAAACTACTGTAAAGAAGAAAAGAAAATAGTGCAAAATTGAAAGAAGAGCTAAGTTACTAGTATACAGAAAATTCAGACAGCATTGGAACTTTTCATGTTGGTCCCTCGTAATGTTTCAAGCGAGAACTGTTAGTGCTGTAGGAAAACAATTGCTCCTATAAATACTTTAGAATGTAAGAGTTAGTTTCCAGGACAAAAACAATTTTGAAAGGACCCAGAAATAACACTTGGAAATCTGAGGTAATTATCAACCCCCTAGTGTATATGATTAGATCATCAAGGTAGATACAGATACTGATCAATTCATCAAGAGTTGTGTGTATAGGTATTTAAAAAGCGGTACTTGCATCAGGTAAGCCAGAAAACAGGCATTTATAAGTCATGGTACCCCAATTGGTGATAAGAGTGGTTTTGTGAACATCTGCCCCTTTTCCCTTGATTTTATTGTAACTCAAAATTTTGTCAAGTAAGGGCCTCATCTGCGAACTTACAACCTGCTACAGAATCATTTCCATATTGAGGGAAGGAAAATGATTTCTCATAATAGCCTGACTGAAAGTGTGAAAATTAATGCAAGTTCTAATATGATCAGTGGTCTTCAAAACAGGTACCCAATTGGAAACCCATTCAAAGTAGACTGGAAAAATAATCCCAGCCTTTAGGAAATTTTCCAACTCCCTTTGAAAAGTTGCTTTAAATGTAGAGTTAACGGGTCTTTGTTTTTGCCTAGCTGGTTTCATGCATTCCTTGATGGGGATAGCATGATTTATAAGACCAATATCAAAACCACAAAGATCCTTATAAGACCAAGCAAAAACATCTTGAAATTCACCAAGTAGCTTGGCAAACTTCATTTCTTCTTTATCAGAACATTGGGTACTTATTTTAACATTCTTTGAAGATTCGAGTGCCCTAATATTCAAGGAGGTGGTTTCACCCACCTTCCTTCTTGACTCCTCTTCTTTATGTTTCTCTTTATTGCCTGCATCACTCGATGAAAACAAACTTTCTAGAGGAGTCAGGCCCTTAGGAATCTTGTTGTCTTCTATGGATATAATTTCCTTGGGCTTAAGAGGTTCATGTTGAATGAAAGAAAAAATGTTTTCATCGTCAGGGAGGGCTTGCCAAGATTCTACATTGTCATGGATATGTGGACGATATAGAGATTGAAAAGAGAAATTAGGCCTGTGAGGCAAAGGTTGTTGATTAGGAGAAGCTGCAAATATAGTTAACCGATCAGCCATTGAATTCAACTCCTTCTTAACATGAGTGATGTTGAAAGATAATAGGTTCGCGATAAGCGCCCAAACAATTTGGGTGTATCATTTCATCATCTTGTTGCTAGGAGAGTATATCTTACGTACCAGGTTCACAACAAGCTCAAAATCTCCAAAAAATGAAAGGTGACCACAACCAAGATTATAGGTGTTTTCAATGCCTAATAATAAGTCTTTGAATTCAGTGACATTGTTCGTACAAACAAACTCCAATTTGTAAGAAAAATTATGAATTTTCCCTACAGGGGAAACCGATATAATTCCAACTCCATTACCTTCATTAGAGCGTGAACTAGTGAAGTTCATGTGCCACATATCATCAGGAATATTATCCTCCTCGGTAAAGATGGAATACACTCCTAGGTCCTCTTCGATATAGTTTACATTAGGTTGTGGAACACTCTCTATGTAGGGTGAAATCCTTCCCTCTCTAAGGACTATAATGTTCTTACCATTTCGAGGCATAGATAAATGTGTCTCGTCGAGTGAGAGGTATCCACCTGTTAAGGCTTGCCAATCTCTTCCCAAGATAATTGAGTAATTTCTTACAGGCATATTGATTACCTTAATACTAAGAGTTGTCCTTATTTCAAGGTGTGTGCATAAAACTAAGGTTACATATTTAATCTCACCTATGGTCATTTTTTGTAGACTATTATAGGAGAGAATGCTTCTGGCATTTTCATTTGTACAAAATAAGCCTAGCTCTTCCATAATAATCTTTGACATCACACTTGGGCCCGAACCACCATCAATGAGGCAACAATGGGCGATCTTATCCATAATCTTTACAGAAATGTTAAAAAGGGGATTTTTTACAAGGTATCTAAAGTTATGTACAGCTACTTTATTTATAGACGAATCCTCTTCGTTTACCTCTTCAGAAAGATTGGCTACAACGAAAGTTTTCCCTTCCATGAATTGTTTCAGATGCATTTGTTGTTCAGGGATGACAACCATGTCCAGAAGGGTTGCATCTTCTTTGATGTTGGCCAACTGATTCAATATATTGTACTTGGAAGAAGGGAGAGGGGAAGTTGTTCCTTGACTGTCGGGAACCTTAGGAACCTAAATAGTAGCAACCAGTGAGGATGAGCTCAGGATAGAATAATTGTGGGGAGGATCAAACTTTCCCTTGGGAGCATAGGCTTTGTTCCTAGTATTGATGATCATGACATCTTTTGGTTCTACAAAATCTAGGACAACGATAGTAGTTTCTGGTCTTTTACCAAAGATCTTATCTCTAACACTCTTCCTTACCTCACATGTGGCTTCCTCATGGTGTTCTTCGCAAAAGTTACACCAACTTCAAGGCAAGATAACTTTAGGCTGAAAATGGTTCTCAATTGGACTTCTAAAGGGGAGTACAGAAGAGGATGAAGCTCCAGGGGTGAGATGGGAGTTATTCCCCTTTCGATCATACACTATCATATGATTGTTCATATCTTGTACTAGTTGTAAGACGATGGACATGTCTGTCTATTTAATTGATTCTCCCTTGGGAAGACCTGTTCTTTCATGTTGTTCTTCATACTTTGAACAAGTATGCAGAGTGGAACCGAGATTATCAACGGCTTTATTTGTATGGACAACTTAATGAACTTGATTGTCATGTTGTGTGTTATTTTCCACATTTAGATTTAGTATTATAAATGTTTATGGAGTCGTTTTAGTAGTGACATTATCCAACTGGGGGTGGTTACATTACAAAAGGCAAGCTCAAAATAAGCCTCCTCGGTAAATTGTTCTCTTATGTCCAATCAATCTTGTCTATCAATATGGTTAAGAGCCCAATCTCTGGAATTCAATCCTTTCTTTGAAATAGGAAGGAAAAATGATTTTTTAGAGAATCTTAAACCTAATCTTAGAAGATATTTTTTAGAATCTTCATCCGAAGTAACAAGAATTTCGATATCCTTTCCTCCTAGGAAACCCATACTGACTTCATCGAGTGGTTCTGTTAGTACAAGTGGATCCACTTCTTTGGAAGCTTCAACTTCTTCTCTAATTGGAAGCATGCACATTCACTACAATATTGTTGTATCAACTACAAATCTTGCTAAGGTCATCAAACAATATGGATTATTCAAATTCAAAGAATATGAAAATGCTACTCTGTGGCATGTATCTTCTCCTCTACATTTGGATGCAACCACTACGCCTCTTCCTAAATTCAAGGATCATTTGCCTAAATTTTTTGGTAATGGTACAATTTCGGTTAACGAACATCTTATTGATTTTTCAAATGCATGACATAATATTGGGGAAAATGAAAATGACACATGCATGAGAATTTTTGTCAACTCATTGGAAGGGAAGTTTGCAACCGATTTCTTTGAACTACCACCCAATATCTTCTCAACTTGGGATGAAATGTCGTATTGGTTTGAGTCTACCTATGGAAAACCTCAAATTCCGATATACTTACTTAGAGACTACAACAATCTTGTCTATAACAAGGGTGAAACTGTTAAATCTATCAATTTTCATTTCACCAAATTATACAATCATATTTTGGAAATCATTATACCTCATAATGAAGTTGCAGTAATGCATTATTATAATACCTTGTCTTCTACCTATCATCATGGGCTAGAAGAGAAGAATGCTAATAGTTTGGGATATGCATTATAGACATGTTTAGAATTTGAGGAATAGTTGGCAAGAACGAGTCTTCCTATTGAGGACTTAGTCAAGAAAAATGGTATGTCAGTTGTGTTATAATTGGTACAAGATATGAGAAATAAAATGATTGATTTCGAGAGAAAAGGGGTGAATTCTACCTCTTCTCCAGCTAAAACTTCTTCCCAAGATGCCTTTAGGAATCATCCTAATAATATTCAACCTAACAACTATCATCCAAAGGCTATTCTTGCTAGAAACTGTGCAATTTTTGTGAGGAAAATCACGATGAAAATACTTGTGAGGTCAAAACGAATGCAAGAGACCATATATTTGGCAAAAGAGTTGATGCAACTATTTCTACATTATATTGCGCTCCAAAAGAGGATGTCATGTTAATTAATACCCAGAAAAAATCTTATGCAAACAAATACAAGGGTGGTCCTCCCAAGACTATTTTGCTCCAAGCTCATCCTCTCAACAAACCAACCGTCAAGTTACAAAGGGTGCACAAAGTCAAGAGGTTTCTACTTCTTCTTCTTGATCTAAGTACAATATTCTAAAACAACTGGCTAAAATAAAAGTCGATGTGTCTTTATTGGATATGGTCATCGTCCCTGAACAACAAAGGCATCTGAAAGATTTCATGGAAGGTAAAACTTCTACCATTGTTAGTTTATCCGAAGAGAAAAATGAAGAAGGAATTTACATAAATAAATTAGGTGTATATAATCCTATGAGTTATGTTAAAAATCCTCCCTTCTATGTATCTATAAAGATATGGATAAAATTTCTCAGTGTTGTTTAATTGATGGTGGATCAAGTCCACATGTCACGTCTAAGATCATCATGGAAGAGTTGGGTATTTCATGTACGAATGAAAATTCAAAGAGTATGTTGTCTTACAATAGTCAGAAACAAGTTACAATAGGTGAAATCAAGGATGTGACCTTATTTTTGTGTGCTCACCTAGAGATAAGAACCACTTGCAATATTCAAGTAAATGGCATTCCAATCAGCAATTGTTCCATTATTTTGGGAAGAGACTAGAAAGCGATGACTTGTGGATATAATTCAATGGATGGAACACACATGTCCCTTCCAAAGAATGGAAAGAACATCATTTTTATTAGGGAAGGATGGATCTCATTTTATAAAGAAAGTCTTTCACAACCTCATGTAAACTATATTGAGGAAAATGTGGGTGTATACTCTATTTTTATGGAAGAAGATAATAATTTTGTCACACCCCCTCCAGATCTTGAAGATGGAATGTGGCACATGCATTTTGATGGTGCATGCTCAAGGGAGGGAAATGGAGCAGGCATAGTATTGTATTCTCTTGTGGGAAAGATTCATAATTTTTTTTACAGAATAGAATTTGCTTGCACTAACAATGTCACAGTATTTGAAGCCTTGATCCTTGGAATTGGAAATGCTTTCAATCTTGGTTGTTATCATCTTACTGTTTTTGGGGATTTCGAACTTGTTTTAAATCTAGTTAGAAGAATTTATACCCCCTCAAACAAGCTGCTTAAAAGGAATACTCAGGCAGTATGATATTTAATCTCAAATATTTTATCTTTTAACATCACTCATATCAAGAGAGACTTGAATTATATGGTTGATAGTATTGTTGTTTTTTTATCGAGTCCTACAAGGAAATTACTTATGTTTAATCGATCTCACTTTCCTGATAATGTAGAATCATGGAAATTTTTTCTGGATAATGAAAATATTTGTTCTTTCATATAGAATGAGTCGATTAAACGAAAGGAATGAATCCTCTTGAGATATCATTCTCATCCAATGATGTTGGCAACAAAAAGTATGATGAGGAAGAGGATTCAAAAAGAAAAATTGGAAGTATTGTTTCAATGAATATTGGGACTCGGGAAGACCAAAAGATTTTAAAGATTGGAGCCCAATGTTCAAAGAAAGAAAGACAAAAATTCATGGATCTATTCCATGAATTTAAGGATGTTTTTTCTTGGTCATATGAGTATCTCTGTGGTTTTGATCCCAACTCTATTCAGCATGTTATTCCTAGTAAGGAAGAAGCAAATATGATAAGGAAAAGACAAAGACCCATCAATCCTGCCCTAGAAGCTACCATTAGAAAGGAAGTTGAAAAACTTATTAATGATCAAATTATATTTTCTGTAAATTATTCTGAGTGGGTATCTAATATTGTCCATGTATGGAAGAAGAATGGTGATATATGACTATGTGTTGATTTATGTGCATTAAATAGGGAAAGTGGGAAAGACAATTTTCCTCCTTCAAATATGGAACTCATTTTGCAGTTAGTGGCAGGGTCACGAAAATGATGTCCCTTCTTGATGGTTTTTTAGGTTATAATCATATTAGAGTCAAGAGGGTTGACAAATACAAAACCAAATTCACCACACGGTGGGGCACCTTTTCTTATGAAATAATGTCTTTCGGTTTGATAAATGCAGGTGCTACCTTTCAAAGAGATATGCAAATAGCCTTTGATGATCTTATCGGTAAAATTATACAAATCTATATTGATTATTTAACTGTCTATTCTAAAAATCGACAAAATCACTTTGATCATCTAAGAAAAGTTTTCCTTCATTGCAAAAAATTTTGAATGTCCTTGAATCCTATGAAATCTATCCTTCGTGTCACTCAAGGTAAAATTATCAGTCATATTGTTTCTGATTTAGGAATTAGTATTGACCCTGAGAGGGTTATCGCAATTCAACATCTTCAAGTCCCTTCTTCTAAGAAATAAATTCAATCTTTTATGGGTAAAATCAATTTTGTTAGAAGATTTATTCCTGATTTTGCTAGAAAGGTCAAACCAATACACAATATGTTAAAGAAAGATCAGTCATTTTCATGGAATGAAGACACTAAAAATGATTTCATAGAAATCAAGAGAGAAATCAATTCTTCCCATGTGTTGAGGAAAAGGTATGAAGGACCTTACTCAAGCATTTTCAGATCTTGCTAGGCTAAAGAAATATAGTTGGGAGTGTCACCCGGGGTTTATAGCCTTACAGAAAAAATAACAATCACTTGATCCATTGATAACATGTACAAGGAACCAAGGCTAGTTTATTTTGTCATTTAATGTAACGTAATAAAAAAAAGAATCAATTTTAATAAAAGTTACACATATGTATGTACAAGAATGTATGAGTGTGTACATGAAAAATAAAAGTAATTCAAATCAGATTAACACAATACAAGTGAGAAACAAAATTTAGAAAACTGATTTTTGTTATATTGATTTCATTCTGAGATACAAGACTGGATTATATTTACACACCCCTGCGAGGGTAGAGACCAAAGTCAAATTTAGAATCCTTTGATGGGCACCATGCAAAAAGACTTTGACAACAAGTAAAAACTGAAGCTAGAAATATGGATCATCTTGCCAAAAATGTTGTCATTTGACTCTGCAAAATATTCTTTATCAGTCATAAAATCTGATTTATAAACAGACAATAACACACAGACTGCCAAAGATACATCATGCACTTTTGAAACAAGCTGTTGAATAATGTGATTCAGTTTCGAATCTTTCCGCCTCCAATAAGACCTTGTTGTCATCAAGATAGTTAATCCTTCTAGCAAACTCAGAATGAATGAAAGATAGAAATATCTCACTTAGTATAGAGCAGACCTTATGATAGAAGTTCCTTCTATTCTCCTCTTCCTTGTATTTTCATTTGATTGAGCTTTTATCCTTATTAAATAAGTTAAGGTAGTTGAACTACCTTTCTTTAGTTAATCCAAGTTATATTAATTGATTAGTTAAGACAAGTAAATGATAATAAATGTAATTAAGGATCTAAATAATCGCCAAATAGGTGGTACCTCTTGTGACTCCCATTAATTCCTTTTATAATTATCTGACATAAAAATTATCCAAATCATTTAACTCAAAAATATCTCCTTGTAACCCCCGCTTCATATATATATGCTCAAATTATAAATATCATCAGAGTGTAATAATCATGTCCTCAAAATAGAATCATATCCAAACTGTCTAATAAAAATGCTTGACATATATACTTCTCTCTTGAACAGTCCAAAAATAGAAGTGTTGTCCTCAAAATAAAAAAAAAATAACATACTCAAAGTTTAAAAGCCATATTTACTATGAGAGGCATTTTACCTCTTCTCATTTATGTTCTCCTTTGATTTTTTAGTAGCGGCCCTTGACTGTTTAGAGCCTTGAGGCTGCAATGCACTAATAACATGTGATAAGTCATCCTTAAGAATGAGAC
>ML813735.1:6591-24608 GCA_009831015.1 Picea engelmannii
CGACATAAATAAAATAACATTACTAATCTAATATGCCCCAATTAAGTGGTAATGAGCCAATATTAGGGCTTAACAGGCTTCGAGAGAACAGATCTTCCACGCTGCTTTTTTTCTTAGTTTGTACAGGGCTAGGCCCTTAGGCAGTCCTGACAGTCTTAAGTGTCTACCTGACAGGTTAAATGTTTATTGTGAAAATGCGTTAGGATACAATTTTGTTCCATTCTTTTATGCTCGACATCGCTGCTCCAGTGGTCGATGCTTGTTTGCTGCTTGGTTCCATGATTGTTGTTCTTGTTTGATTCAACTTTGCAAAGTTGAGGTCCTGCAGCTACAGTTGGACATCTTCATGGTTGTTCACTGGTTTGTTGTTCTTCAACTTTGCAAGTTGTTGGACATGTTATTGCGGTTTCCAGTTTTTGGGGCTGGCCTCTTGTCGTCTCTCATTGACGGGTAAGTTTCCCTGTTGCTATTTTTCAATGGTGGGGGTCCCTGCCTCCAAATTTTGTTGTAGACCATATTTGTCTGTGATTTTCAATTATGGTCCTGGAAACCATGTGTCTTCATATGCCGGCTGCGACGTTCATAGCTATTTGGAAAATTGCAATGCAAAGGGGTTTTCGAAAAGTAGTTCGAAGTTGTTAGAAGAGGGAACCATCGGCCAGAGTGTAGACGCAAGGAATGCTTTTATTCTGTGGGTTGAAAAACTGTGCCCACCTGTTGTCTTTCTGCCAAGTAAATTTATGGTGTTATTTATTTGCGTTGTTTCCTCTGTTTGGTACCCAGTTTCGCACTTGTTGTTTTCCTATTTTGCTTTCCTTGTTTTTTGGGGTGCTATTATTTTTTTTCCCCCTTTTCTCTATTTTCAAAGAAAGTGAAAGTATCTAACAAATAGCTTCAAAATCAGAGTTGAGAAGATGGAAGAAGTAATAGATGTTGAGTCATATGAAATAGATACACACTCCATTATACATGGAAGCATTGACGTGGCTTTGCATAGCAATGGCCTTTTTAGATTGGATGGATTCTCGTATACTGCAGGGGATTGCCTTTTCAATACATTCTAGGTTCTGCTACATTTTCGGTATTCGTCGACCGAGTTGCGCAATGGATTGATAGATTATTTCTTGGCCTGTTTAAAAAATGGCGACGCGGAGGCATTGAACTCCTATGAATACGAACTGGAATCTGATTTTCTTCGGCAGTTGCACGGAATACATGATGTCGCTACGTATTTTTCAAATATGCGGTTGTCTACATATCCAACTCTACTTGCACATGAGAGGGGACTTTTGGGAGACAGATTTTGTATACGATGGCCATCTAACTGGCTCAATATATCGGTTGGAATATGGTCATTGACAAGAAAAAGAAGATATCTACTTTCAACAAAGCTGCCTCTGACAATCCATATTGCATCTTGTTCCATGATGCCAATGCTCTCAGTGGTCATTATGAACCACTCTTGTACATAAAAATGTCCATATGCAATGTTGAAGTACCTCATATTTACTTGTCCCTCTTTTTCAAAGACCTTGAATCGCAATGGGAACGGATTATGCATCGCATAGATTGCCATGGTTTACAGCTGGCAACAAATGTTGTGTCTAACTGTGGAGATAGTCTGTTTAATGAAATTTGTTGTTTGGTAGCAGTGGACTTTGATGTGCAGTCACTGCGGCTTTACACCGTGCAGTCCTTTTGCAATGCAATTGTAGGCGGCATCCAACATGATTTTAGGTGCTTTCATCAGCACCTTTTGCCATATCTCTTGGAAAATATGCCCGCAGTTGGACTTGGCAGGAATACCTTGTAAACATGGCGCTTCCATATGAAAAAGGGAATGTGGAGGGTTGCAGATTCTGTTTACAATGGATGTCTATGATATTCAGAGTAAATATCCAGGTCTGGTTGGCGTTGCCAGATGGCACTGTCGATTCCTTCTTTACTAATTCAAATTACGACGAAACATTTGACATCCTCTCGCTGAAAATAGATACAACACATATCCATTATGAACCTTTGCTTCGACATATCGGTGGTTCAGGGTTGGATGTCCATGCCACCCAAACTGCATCGAATCTGCATACACGTGACATGCTTTTTAGTGAGAATGAAACTCTTGCTAGGTGCGATATGGCCATAGAGGGCTTGAACAAAAAAACGATGCGTGAAATTCATCACAGTTGTGATGAGAACATACAGGGCTTAAACAAAAAACCTAGAGTAAGTTATCACAACTTGAAAAAAACTATGCATCAAATTCGTCCCAGTTGTGATGAGGCCACACAAGCCTTGAACAAAAAACGTAGACTAGGTTATCAACACCTGGGTCAGAGTGAAATTCATCCCAATTGCCATCATCTCATTGTGCCCTTGGGAAAGAAACGTAGAGTAAGTACCACAACTTGAAAAATGTCATGCGCGAGAGAAAGAAATACATTGCCACACTTCCTATTAGAGAGAAAGCCACATATCACAATCTAAAGAAACTTGTCCATGCACAAAAAAACAGAAACATGTGCAGTCACATATCCCAGAATGGTCATGAAAACGTCATGTTTCGTGCACTAGAAGCAACACCATGGACTACTCGCAATGAAAACCAAGAAACAGTTTCTACCCATACTTCCTTGCGAAAGCAAAATGCAAGACAGACGTACATGAAACAAATTAAAGATACTCCTTCCATTGCATGTGAAATTTGTGAGCAACTGAATTTCTCAAAAAACAACAAGTCTTTCACGACTGCTTGGAAGCATAATACCTCTAGTTGGCAGCGTACGATAAAGCATTTTCTAGTGGCAAAATTTGTCTTCCATGCAAATGGTCGCTTGAAAGTGGAAAACTGCCACAGTTTGCAACCCCTGACCAAATAAGATGTAATGCACCACTACCAGATGTAAGTGCACTTACAGAACTTGAGGAGAGACTTGTCTCTCTCCGAATTGCATTTTCTCGAATCAGGCCTTGGGGCTATAAACGACCCCAGATGGGCTTAACAGGATCAATTATTAATGTGCCTATTCAAGTAGATGTTGTGCAAAGAGCCTTGCCACAATTCATTAACAATATAGTGACAATTGTCGTGGCTCTGAAAAGACACTTGCGATGAAAAAATGCCTATCAGACAGGCAAAGTGCATGTGCATGCTATTATGAAAGAATTAAATGAATTATGTTCAAGGGCCCTGTACAAAGCACATAACATTTGTATAAATGACAACTGGAACAGTGTTCTTGCAGAAGAGGATGGCAGCTCTGCAGACACTTTCGAAAATCCTAGTGAATTTGATACAAGTGATGAATCAGAGAATGAAACGCCTCTTGAGACATTTCTGCATGGATTCATTGATTCATAGTGTAATCGTGATTTGCAAGACAAAATTGTTGAAATTGCACCTGCTAAGGGGCAGCGTCCACTTGGAATATTCAAGGAAAAATTCGCTGAGGAAATGAACTTTCCAACACTCTTCTATGGAGATGCAGGTGGCACTGATATCACAGAACGATTCAGTTATCATAAAATAGTCCGATGGGAGCTGCTACATTCAAGCGGTTGATTCTCCTGTCACATAACAATTTTTTTTTTGAAAACAATGCGCATAGTAATAGAGCAAGTTCTCTCCTGCATGTGGGTGTGAATTAGAAAAGGCCAGTTACAAGAAAGAAAGTTGTTGGCCAAGGACATGAAGTACAAAGTAAACTATTGGTGGCAGTTCCACAGCAGTTCTGTGCAGATGCATTGAACATCTTCATGCCTGAGGTCCAAAAATTAGTAGTCCATCATAAATTTGACAGTTCTAGGAAGCTTCTGGTGCAGGAAAAGGGAAAAACAGTTGTAGGGGAGGCAGACCAGGCCGAAATTTAGGGTGAAAACATGGATCTTGACGTTGATCTGGATAGTATATTATGCAACCTTGATCACCTCGAAGACCCAATTCAACATGGCTACCCAATGGACATAGTTGATACCGAAATTTTTTATGAAGATGAATCCTTCATATTCTAGAGTGTTGTTTTTGAAAGGGAATCAAAAAAATTAATTATTGAAAACAAGGATGTCAAAAATAAGAAAAGAAAACAACGTTCAGAACTTGACTTTGCCAATATGCAGGCGTCGAAAGTCTCTCAACTTCACATGCCAACCGAAGATGCTCTTCATGACTCCGTTGAAGTCATTAAGGCCGAGAATGCCAAAGTAAAGGACCGGATTAAGGAATTAAAGGAAGCTTTGTTTCCTATGCCATTGTTTGGCAGTCCTTTGGAAATAGCCATACCTTCGAATCCTTGCACCCCTATAGCAAATCTAAAAGGATCCTCCAGCTTCTTGGCATCCTGTAGAGGATATGTGGAGAAAAATATCAATAGAAGAATGGAACTGATTATTAAGGCCTAGGAAACATCACAAAATTTGGATTTGGTGGGAAGCAGGGCACATAACTTGCTCCAACTTCTGTAGATGGATTTAAAAAATGAAGAAACTTTCTATTTGCACATGGTAATCCGTTTTGCCTTTCATGTCAACAACATGCCAGAAACGACAAGAAGACAACATAGTCTCCCGTCCACAAAATGACTCATTCAATTAGAAGCATGCTGGAAAGAAAAGGTGGACAACCTGTATCTCATCATCCAGTCATGTGAGCAAACAATATGAAAGAAAGAAACATTAGTCACAAAACTGGCCAAAATAGACTTAGTAGGAAGGAAAAATGACTTCCAGGACCCCAGCTTAATCGTCAACACATTGGCGTTGACCAAGCAAGTTTTCGCTAAACAACTTGATAATTTTAAGGCCTTGTCTCTAGAAAATTTTTACAGGATTCTTGAATATCATGAGGAAGACCTGGAGAACTGGCTAGTCCGCTATTCGGTGCAGAATGGAGTCATTCATCAGTTTCTGTGTAAATTTTCTATTGATGTAACCAAATTATAAAATGAACGTTTCAGCACTAAAATCTGGAATTACATCAACATCGCCCCCTTGAGAAGCTATGTTGAAGAGAACTTGAAGTGGGTCGCCGAGGAAATCCAACAAGAAAATACATTAGCAAACAAATAGGAAAATTCCTTCTTGGAACATTCCTATACATCCTTTGTTTATCACTCCAGTTATTGAAGCGGGTCGGCCATGAAAATCAACAGGAATACGCATCAACAAGCAAATAGGAAAATTACCTATATGTAACATGCGTGTAAGCCTATAGTCATAGTCCTTTCTTTATCAATCCAGTTATTCTACCTTTTTTAGATATAAATCTATAACCAATGTCTGATATCCTTCCATTTCTACTTTTCAGGTATTACACTCTACCATGTCCCACTTCTTCTTTCTAGTCCTATTTCTTGTACATATTTCTCTTATGCTCCACGGGAGCCCCAATCCCAGTCTATATGACAAACACATTTAAATTTCCAAGAATATGTAACAAGTATTATTTTTTTCATATATTCGAAATAATACTATTCTTTTGTCTCCTCATATATTTATGTGTTGCTACATTTTTATATTTAGCGATGCTGAATGTGAAGACATTCTGTTTATTTTATTTCAATTCTCTTCCTTTCTGATGCATATTTTTCCTTCTCCGGTCATTTTCAAAATTACATATGTGATAAATCACACTCAAATTTCACACACACACACACACACATATATATAAATGTCATAAATTTTTGTTCACAACTTTATCTTTGACACCTGTCCTTTATACTGTTTCCGACAGAGGCCGTTACAATTCAAATAGTTCGAAGTTCGCTTGTCAATTTGTATATCACCGAACTTTGGGTATTCTCTATAGGAAACGAAACAACAGAGGCCCATCTTTCAGGCCGCTAGCCCCAGAACCCGCAATGCAACAACTGACTAACTATGGATTCAGGGCTCCATCCATGCTCTATCAAATCTCCTCCCCATAGTTTATAAAAGTACATATTTCGTATGTATAAAAGTAAATAGTTTCTTTTTAAAATTACATCTTTGGTATGTATAATTTATGTTGTCCAAGGACCTTTAGTTTCATAAATTTCAATTTGTTCTCTCCAGGAGCCCTTGTTTTAAGGAAAGTTAATTTGGCAATGCTGGTTTTTTTGTGCTTTTCTCCATGAAACTATGTAACAGGCGTTACTACTATTTTTTTTGTGTTTTCTTGTCCGCGACCGTACGTAAAAAAAAACTACGGGAATGCTAAATTTTTTTGACACGAGGCCCTTAAAATTCAAATAGTTCCCAAGTTTGCTTGTCAATTTGTATATCGTGGAACTATCAGTGCTTTTTTGTAGCACACAGCACAACAAAAGCCCAATTTTTAGCCCCACATCCCGAGAACCCGCCACCCAAAAACTGGCAAAGTATGCTATGAGGGCTCTGTGCATGCTCTTTAAAATCTCATCCCCATACTGTATAAAAGTACATATTTCCTATGTATAAAAAATAAATATCTACTTTGTAAATTACATATTTTGTATGTATAAATTATGCATATTTTTCCATGCCTGGTCATTTTCAAAATTACATATGCGGTAAATCACTCACTCAAATTTCACATATCATATTTCACATATGTGTGTGTGTGTGTGTGTGTGTGTGTGTGTGTTTCTTTAAACTTACAGGAATATGTAAGACATTTTATTATTTTTTCTATATAAATGTCATAAAATTGTGTTCACTACTTTATCTTTACCACCTGTCCTTCTTACTACTTGCCATAGAGGCCGTTACAATTCAAATGGTCCGAACTCTGCTTGTCAATTTGTATATCGTAAAAATCTAGGTATTCTTTGTAGGCCATGGAACAACAGAGGCCCATTTTTCAGCCTGCCAGCCCGAGAACTCGCGATGCAAACATTGGCTTCCGATTGTCAATTTGTATATCACGGAACTATTGGTGCCTTTTTGTAGGACACGAAGCAACAAAAGCCCAATTTTCATCCCCACATCCCGAGAACCCGCCATCTAAAAACTAGCAAAGTATGCTATGAGGGCTCCGTCCACGCTTTTTAAAATCTCATCCCCATACTGTATAAAAGTACATATTTCCTATGTATAAAAATAAATATCTACTTTGTAAATTACATATTTTGTATGTATAAATTATGCATATTTTTCCTTGCCTGGTCATTTTCAAAATTACATATGCGGTAAATCACTCACTCAAATTTCACATATCATATTTCACACACACACACACACACACACACATATATGTGTGTGTGTGTGTGTGTTTCTTTAAATTTACAGGAATATGTAAGACATTTTATTAATTTTTCTATATAAATGTCATAAAATTGTGTTCACTACTTTATCTTTACCACGTGTCCTTCTTTCTTCTTGCCACAGAGGTCGTTACAATTTAAATAGTCCGAACTCCACTTGTCAATTTGTATATCGCGGAACTCTGGGTATTCATTGTAGGCCATGGAACAACAGAGGTCCATTTTTTAGCCTACCAGCCCAAGAACCCACGATGCGAAAAACTAGGTTTCGATTGTCAATTTGTATATCGCGGAACTATCGGTGCTTTTTTGTAGGACACAGAACAACAAAAGCCCAATTTTCGGTCCCACATCCCGAGAACCCGTGATGCAAAAACTGGCTAAGTATGGATTCAAGGCTTTGTGCATGCTCTATAAAATGTCATCCCCATACTCTATAAACATACATATTTTTGTATGTATAAAAGTAAATATCTGCTTTATAAAATTGCATCTTTGGTATGGACACGATGCCCTTAAAATTCTAATAGTCCGCAAGTCCGATTGTCAGTTTGTATATTGCGGAACTATCGGTGATTTTTGTAGGGCACAAAAGAACAAAAGCCCAATTTTCAGCCCGACATCCCGAGAACCCGCCATCCAAAAACTGGCTAAGTATGGAATGAGGGCTTTGCTTTGTAAAATTACATATTTTGTATGTATAAATTAGGCTGTCCAAGGGCCTTTAATTTCATAAATTTCAATTTCTATTGTGTCCACGATCCCTTCTTTTAAAGAAAACTAAGTCAGGAATGCTATTTTTTTGTGTGTTTTTTGTCAACAAACCTATGTAATAGATATTACCACTATTTTTTACAATTCAAATAGTCCGAACTCCGCTTGTCAATTTGTATATCGCGGAACTCTGGGTATTCTTTGTACGCCATGGAACAACAGAGGCCCAATGCTAAATTTTTTGGACACGATGCCCTTAAAATTATAATAGTCTGGAATTCCAATTGTCAGTTTGTATATCGCGGAACTATCGATGTTTTTTGTAGAGCATGAAAGAACAAAAGCCCAATTTTCAGCCCGACATCCCAAGAACCTGCCATCCAAAAACTAGGTAAGTATGGAATGAGGGCTCTGCTTTGTAAAGTTACATATTTTGTATGTTACATATTTCAATTTCTATTGTGTCCACGATTACTTCTTTTAAAGAAAACTAAGTGAGGAATGATAATTGTTTTCCTGTTTTTTGACAACAAACCTATGTAGTAGACATTACCACTATTTTTTCCGGTTTTTTCCCACTTGCCTATGTACTTCAACTTCATTCTCACGTATCTGTACTTCGTTGCATTTATTGCCTTTCTCGCAGATGGGGTGCTACTAGAGCACAGGCGTCGAGCGGAGCAGCCAGGAGCGATCCTCCGTGGCTCCGGCCACGTGACGACCATGTGCCACTCCCTCCCACCTGCCTCATGACTTTAAGTTCATCTCACTCGAGGCAGGGTGCCATTACTTTCAGTGCGCCCTGCTCTACCTTCGCATCCTTTCGACGGACCAACACCTTCGCTGGGCCTTTACTCTGCGTGTGTGGCCATTTATGGAAACTCACCAGCTCCCCAGCCTATTTCAATTGCTCCAGCGGCTCCATATGGCTCATTCTTTCCTGGTTTTTCTTCTCAGACCTCGGCCTCCTTCCCAGCCTTTCCCTGCTCTGCTTTTCTCCTCTCCTGCTCTGTTCCTGGTGCATTTTCGCTCTCCCACTATACTGGAGATGCCTCGGCTATGAGGGAAGTCGAAACGCGGGTCAGCCTGCCAGCCAAATCGAACCTGCCTGGTCCTTCATCCCCTGCTTGCTCCCTCCCTATTATCCTCCTCCTCTTCATCCACCTCGTCCTCCTCCCTGGTGCAGTCGACTCAAATTCCCACTTCTTTCCCGCCCCTTGCTGCATCCCTTGCCAACAGAATGGAGGGGTTGGATTGCTCAGGGGCCTCATTGGACTACAACCCAAGACCTTTAGGCAATTCGACATCTGTTTCACACCCAGGCCCTTTGGCCCCTCCCAACTCTTCGGCCACCCAGTCACTTCAGGACCAGCCTCACGACGCCCAATTTCAGATGGATGGTCTGGAAGCCAGTCAAAATTCATGACAACAACCCAAATCTCGAGCCGGTTCCAATGTTGACCCAAAATGTGAGTGGCAAACATGCCTTGCACTGGTGCAGAACCTGGTATTCGACCTGCGTCGGGACATGGACGACCTTCGATTCCACCTAGAGACCCTGGACAAAAAATCATGTCAACTCCTACAGTTTCTCTCCACGTTACAAGGTTCTCATCACCTCCCAACAGAGGTAGCCCAAGCAACAATAACCCAACCAGCAACAACCTCGCCACCAATGTTGGCACTAGAAACTTTGGTCCACGCAAAGGCAAACCGCGAGGATCAGAGGCTTCCATCACAACCGGAGGATGTCCAGAAGGAAGAGAACGTGCCATCATAGATGGAGGATTCCATGCAACTAGACTGGACACCAGTCGAGGAGGAGCTGCCTCCTCTTGGGGACACAAAATTTGGCACATTTTGCATGGCCGCGTCACTGCACTATAGCCCATACCGGTGATCTTTCTATTGTTTTTGTCTATTGTTTTGTCATGTGCATGGCGACCTTTCATGCATTTGTCCATGGTTATTATTGTTATGTTGTCTACACTTTCCATAGTTGTAACGACCACACTTAGGGGCCAGAATTTTGAACTCTTTTTGTGTCAATAACAGTCTAGACTTCAGTTATGAAGCGGTTCGGCTGGCTGAGTTGGTTTCCCCTCGGGGCAGCTCAGTATTTACAACTTCAAACCATGGAAATTCTCTGTAGTCCTTCATTTTGACAGACTTTTATACAATCTTACTTATAAAAAAAAATTATTGAATAAAATTTAAATAATTGTTTATACTATTCATCAAGTAAAACATGTTATAACATTATATAAATTACTATAAATCTCCATACAATGTTATAATATTCTATAAATTACTCAGTCTCGTGTATATGAAGGAATTGTTGGGTGCAAAATGTATATGATGGAAGTGTTTGGTGCAAAATGTATATCACGTAACACGGTGGACATGAAAAGTGTGAACCCGCGACTCTGTAATTGTTCTGTGCAAAATGTATCAAGTTTTATAGAATTATACAAATTACTATAAATCTTGGTACAATGTTATACTATTCTATAAATTATTGTCTCATGTATATGACGGAATTGTTAGGTGCAAAATGTATATGACAGAAGTGTTGGATGCAAAATGTATTTCACGGGACAGGCTGCCCATAAAAAATGAGAAATGTGAGCCCGCAACTCCGCCAACCCGCTACTCCGTAATTGTTGGGTTCCATTGGTTATGTATTAAATATTTCATGTACTATCAAACTTAGATCCTCGAAACTTTCATTCATGTACCAGACATTAATAAATTTTGATAAATTTCAAATAAAACTAATTCAGGAATACTAAATTCAACTTGCAACCCACGCATTTACTCCCCTTCCAACTTGGCAGGGACTACGCTGCCATGCAACACTTGTTTACTTCATATACTATTCTAATTTATAACATATTGATTGTTTTTCTGCCATATTTATCTTTATCTAATTATGTTTTTTTACATTCTCATTTTCCAAATATTTTAACTTAAACTTTGAACGTGAAGGATTATTATGATTGGTCGGGATTTCAAATGAATTATGTAATTTAATATAAGGTCTTATTTATAAGGATTTATGTGAATTGAAGGATGGATTTGTCCGGAACCCATCCATTAAATGTATGGTCAAAAATATTATTTAGACATTGCAAAAATTTAACCCCAAAACAATCTCGAGCTTACCATGATTTAAGTAGGTTTACATTTTCATAGTTATCATGTGTATTATTTTGGGGCTGTATGAAGTTATGTAGGTTTAATGATCATAAATTAACTCATTAATATTTAGGTGTTGGATTAAAGATAGAGTCAGCATGTATGGCTTCCAAATTAATATGTATGGAATTTCTAGACTACAAATAGAGTCAACATGTATGGCCGCCAAATTAATATGTATGGTGTTGAGAACTATGTGGTGTTTCCCTACGTGGTGTGGAGGACCCACCCGACGGTTTTTCATTAAGTGTTGTTTGGATTCAAGTATCATTTATTTTGCAGTAAAGAGACGGTGTCACCTTTACAATAAGAGGGTGAATTTATGTACCAATAGTGATATAGAAAACTCATTTAATTTTTTCTATATTTATTAACCAGTGCTAAGTTTAGTGGTATGGTTGGTGGACTGTTTGTTGGTGACCGGATGTGGCAGGATATACATAAATTTGGTGGACTGGGGATTTGGCGCCAACCACCCCCCTTTTTATATATATATTTTTATTTTCGATTGCTGGTCCTCATTGGGAATTTGCCCACTTCCACATGGCAGCCCATGACTGGGCCACATGGCAACCCATGACAGGGCCAGTGGAAGCCTTTCATTGGCCCAAACCATCCACTTGCACAGTCACCTTGCCACGTCACCTACCACATCAGCCTGCCACATGGATGTACAGACTACCACGTGGCACTTGATCATTAGTCCACATGTTGACCCAAAAATGCTAAAAATGAGTGACATGTGGCAGCCTCTGGTGCTACCACATCACCATACTGACATCAACATGACACGTTTCATCCTTTGCATGTGTGATGTATACTGTACAGATGTTGATGTCATCCGTACTGATGTTGATGTCAAGAGTACGAATGCTGACTCATCTCTGCTAACTAGGCTAGGTTGACCAAAACGTTGACTGTGAATATCTTTTGATTTGTAACTTTGTTTGACGAGTTGTTTACGTCATTGGATATCTTGCGACGCACTCTTCACGATGATGCTAATTTCACTGAGTTTTGAGGACTTTGAATTTTTTTCCCTTTCTCTATCTCCTGAGGCCATTCTGAGCTTCCTGAGTTGCTTTTGCAAATTATGAGTTGTCCTTAGTCTTCTCTGGATCCTTTTTGGATCACGCCATCCCATTAAGAGATTTTTTGACCACCAAAAGATTTCATCCATCAATAGATAAGTGAGGGAAGAGTTCCCTCACATTGTCCTTCTCAATCCACTTTTCCTTGCTTGGATGTGTGCCCTTTAAGCCTACTCGAAGATAATCAACATCACCCCTGTGTGAAGTCCTCATCATGTTGTCCAGGATGATATCTTCCTTTAACTCATCCAAGTATTCAGGAGAAAACTCATCAATTGAAGGTATTGAAACTTCCTCACCCTGCTCCATGATTGTGGGAGGCTCAAAAAGTTTCAAGTTCTCTACATTCACAACTGAGTAGATCTGCATATAAGGTGGAAGATTTAAATGAAAAGCATTGGTACCACTTTTCTCCAAAATAGTGAAGGGTCCATAACGGATGGGCTTGAGTTTCTTGCCTTCACCCTTCAATATTTTCTTGTTGATGTGAAGCCATACCTGGTCTCCAACCTGGAACTGATGATCAACCTTGTGTTTGTCATGCCAAGATTTATATTGTGCTTGACTTTTCTCCAACTGTTCTCTGACTGCTTGATGTATCTGTTGGATCCTCTGGATGAACTTGCGGGCTTTGTCTTCATTTCTTTCTTTATTTGAATTGACATCTCTCTCATACATCAAGTCCAAAGGAACCTTAAGTAAATATCCAAAACATGTCTCAAAAGGTGAACACTGAGTGGAAGAATGTAAGGATTGGTTGTAAGCATGTTGTACATAGGGTATATATTTATCCCATAACTTGGGATACTTGTTGCAGTAGACTCGAAGAAAAAGTACCACTGTTCGGTTAACAACCTCTATCTGTTCGTCAGTCTGTGGATGGAAAGCATAGATGATTTTAGGGGCTAAATTTCACTCATGGTCTAATTTTCTATGGTTTTTCCAAAAACACAATTCGCTATTTTAAAAATGATTCGCCCAAATTATATAGGATAAAATTATTTTACCTTAAAAATCGCCAAAAAATTATAAAAACTATATAAAATACTTAGAAATTTGAATATTTTTAAAAACATATCACCAAACATTTATAGTTCACATATGAAGGATTAGTAATATTAGCCAAGGTTTCTACATTTTAAAATAAATTTCCATCCTTAAAATCATCCCTGATGGAAAGAAGTGATCCTCGTCAACTTGTTGTCCATCATTCTCCACCAACTTATCCAAAAGTCCCCAAGGAATCGAGTATCTCGATCCAAGACAATGGATGTGGGTAATCCAAAGTGAACCCAAACATATTGAAAGAATAAATTAGCAGTCTGCTCAACAATGATCTTATTTTTACATGGCATTAAGATACACATATTGTTCAACCTATCCACTACAATATACAAATAGTCATGACCCATTTTCGACATTGGTAAACCCCCTACAAAATCCATGGAGATACTTTCCCATGGATGGGATGGAACATGCAGTGGTGAGTATAGCCCCAGTTTTCTATTAGTGGGCTTACAAGTAGAACACATCACACACCCCTTTACATATTTAGTTTCAATTGCTTTCATCTGAGGCGAGTAACAAAAACTCTGTAGATGAGCCCAATTTTTCCTACCCCAAAATGCCCAAACCCAAGAGACGTGTGAGATTCGCGTATTACATGGACTCGTTCACTTGTAGGAATACATAGCCTTCCAAGATGGTAGAGTAGTTTTCCCTACAAACAATAGTCCTCTACCTGTGTACCATGGGTTAGATTCTCATATAATTCTTTAAAATCTTCATCAAAATGACATATTGTTCCACATAGATATCACGAGATAAAGAAACATTCTTCAAAATAAAAGAAGCAACAATAGGAGGTCTAGAAAGCATATCAGCTACGTTGTTACTCGTATCCTTTTTGTACTTGATTACCAAATGAAATTGTTGTAGGAAACCCATCCATCTGTAATGTCAATATTGTTGCAGCTTGGTCTATGCTTGGAGATATTGTAAGGGTTGATGATCTGTATGTATGATTGTTTCCTTCCCTAACAAGTAGTGCTTCCATTTCTTTACGCTTTGAACTAATGCATACAACTCGTTATCATATGTCGAATAGTTAACAACAACTTGGTTAAAAGTTTCAGAGTGGTAACAAATAGGCTTATGATATTGCATCAATACTGCACCCATGACATACCCACTGGCATCTGTCTCGATCTTGAAGGGCTATTGAATATTCAGTAGTGTTAATACTGGTGCGGTACTGATCTTTTCCTTCAAAGTGTCGAAAGATTTTTTTTTCTTTCCTCCCAATTGAAAAGTCTTCTTCACACTGGTTAAGGCATGAAAAGGAGCTGCTATAAAGGAGAAGTTTGAAATGAATCTCCTCCAATACTGGACTGCACCTAAGAAGCTCCGTATTTCGGTTACACTTTTGGGCTCAGGCCAGTTTACAATTACATTAATCTTGGAAGGATCAATTTTGAATTGTCCTCCTCCTACAATATGACCTAAGTACACAAGTGCAGTCTTACCAAATTCACATTTGGAAAATTTTACAAACAATTTTTCCCTTTGCAAAATATCCAATACTTTCTTTACATGCCTTACATGTTCATCCCAAGTCCCGCTAAATATAAGAATGTCATCTAAATATACAATCACAAAATCATCTAGAAATGGCCCAAATACATCATTCATCACACGCATGAAGGTTGTCGAAGCATTACAAAGCCCAAACGACATAACTAACCACTCAAACAATCTCTGTTTGGTTTTAAAGGCAGTCTTCCATGCATCTTGTTCTGCAACCCCGATCTAATGATATCCACTATGCAAATCCAACTTAGTGAAATAAACAATATTATTTAATTGATAAAGTAAATCATCTATACGAGGAAGAGGGTATCAATTTTTCACCGTGATTTTATTTAAGGCTCGGTAATCGACACACATTCGCCATGTGCCATCTTTCTTCGACACCATCATGATCGGAGAACCACAAGGAGATGAGCTGGCCCTAATGACCCCTTGATCCAATAAGCCTTGAACCTTCTTTTTTATCTCTGCCATCTCTACAACTGGCATTTTGTACATGCCCACATTAGGAAGAGCAGAATCATGTTGAAGATGTATTTCATGTTGGATTTCCCTCTTAAGAGGTAATCCATCTGGTTCATGGAAAATATCATCATACTTAGAAACAATATCAATTAATTATTTCTTATGAGAAGGATCACATCCTTGGAAAGCATCGGATGTTCTAAAATATTTTTCCCTTACGACCATGAATACATATCTCTTATTAGTATTTATGAGTCTCTTCATTTGTCCGGCACTAACAAGTGTTGTGTTTACCCTCATGCTGTGGGCTCTAACAATATATTCCACTCCCCCCTTAGTAAGGTGATATTTTTTCTCATGACAAAAGAAGACTGATTTTCTATCATAAAGATAAGGACTCCCCGACACTATGCCACATATATCAAGTGATACAACATCCAAATCCACTTCATCAATCAACTTTGAAGCAATAGAAAATATGAACCTACATTGCTTGGTGACATTAAGTTTTGCTTTATCACATACCCAACCAAGAGGATAAGGATTTGGACGTGGTTTAGTTTCAAGACCCATATTTTTGACAAGTGCTTCAGATATCAAGTTTACTTGGAAACCCAGATCAAATAATGTATCTATCTTAGTGTGTTTAGGTACAACTCTTATATGAAATAATTCATCCCTCTTTCTTTCATCATCATGAGATTCATTATTGGAATTTGAACTAGCATGAAGGGAATATTTACCTTGTACTCCAACCGCTGTGATCTTTCCTTCATCTCCTGAATCAGAATCAAGATCTCATTTCATTGTAGCAACGGTCTTTGTCTTCCCCTTTCCACCAAACTACTTCGGTCTCTTCTCTAGATGTAGTTTCCAACAATGTTCATCATCGTGCCCACTTTTCTTGCAATGAGTTAAAGATGGTTTTCGTTCTTCTCTCTTTACAGTGGCATTCTTTTTGTCCTTCCTTTTAAACTTTTTAAACTGCTTATGTGGGAGATTGGAAGCTTTCTTTGTGGGATCTTGTTGAATATGCTTTCCCTTGTTCTCAAGGTGAGTGGCTTGCTCACAAACTTTGTCAAGACCGGTGGGGTTAAACAATAGCAAAGTATGACGAATATAACTATGAAGTGCGGCAATATACTTCATTAAAGCTTCATAAGAATCCAAAGGAATGTTTAATGCAAGAGATTTCTTCCTAAATTCTTCTGTGAAACTTTGTGCAGTTTGACCATTACTTCATCTTAAAGTTTTCAATTCCATCATTGCTTTATGTAAATAACCCATTTGATAAAATTGATTCATTATCGCTGATTTAAATTTTGACCATGAGGAAACAAGACTACCAAACTTACTTATGTCCTGAAGTTTTCTCTCCCACCATACGAGAGCGGTGCCTTCCAGCCAAAGAGAAGCCAATTGCACTTTAACTTTGTTTTCATCAATCTGTTGGACACATAAATATACTTCAACCTGTCAGATCCAATTGTCTAGCTTTTCAGGATTAGCATATCCATTAAACATAGGTAAAGAAAATTTTACATCAAACGTTAATAATGGTTTCTTAAAAGAGGCTTTATGACTAGAATGATGAGAATGCTCATAGGAAGAACATCTAGAACTTGATGGTGAAGATGGAGGCTCGGGAGGGTCTCCTTCAGCCCCTTGATTCACTAAAGAATTATCATCATCTTTTGCTTCATTTTTCTTCCCTTTCTTCTTCATCCTCTTCTCGTAGTCTTCATACATTTGTTCGACCATTTCTGACATGCGATAAAATACCATATGGAATTTTTTCTCCTATTCATCACACTTGTCCTCTTTTGCCATTTTATTCCTTCGGGATGCACGACCAACTTCGGGATTGAAAGTATTAAGAGTTTCTTCACCCTGCTTATGCTTGGCCCTAGTAAGCATTCACACTCAACAATTCAAGTCAAATATGACTTCTTTGATACCAACAAGATCCGTGATCTTTTCATCGAAGTGACTTATAAATAATTGTATTAAATGAGCATAAATTAAAGTGCACCATAAAGAAGAAAAAGCTCAATAATGAAGAGACATAAGCATCAAATATGAACACAAAAAACTTGATAACGGAGTTCTTCCCTGGTGGACTACGTCTCCAGGTCCTGCTCTCAAATGGGTAGGCCTTTTTATTAACTCAACAAAAGAATTTGACAAAATTCATAAGTATACCTCATTCTAGAGTTAAGCTGCAGAAGCTTTGCTCAGATAAAAAAACAGACAACATCACTAAATTCATGGCATCGAATTACCCAAAAATGATTGTCTCCACGCCTCGATCTGAGTCAGGCACTTTCAACCCCTAAAGAATTGTTGTCTCAATTTTCATGCCTGCAACCTGCATTAATGATAGTACTTCTACAATGAAATTCGTGCCCAGTACGGACTCGTGTGTGCCTTCCTTCTCCCCGTGCACTGGAAAAGGTCAGTTCTTAAACAAAATGGTCGGGCAGATTAACCAACAAGGTCGTTTGGCCCATTGCTTGGTGGATATGTATGAAGGGCGAATTCTAGGGGGAGGTCTTGGGGTCAAGCTCGCGAGCCTCCTGCCTTTGGCATATTTTTTTAACCATAGAACTTTCACGTGTGAATATAACACAACCTTCGCTAAGTTTAGTGGTATGGTTGGCGGTCTGTTTGTTGGTGGCCATATGTGGCAGAGTATACATAAATTTGGTGGACTGGGGGGTTGGCGCCAACCACCCCCCTTATATAT
>ML813735.1:24628-38025 GCA_009831015.1 Picea engelmannii
ATTTTCGGTTGCTGGCCCTCATTGGGCATTTTCCCACTGCCACATGGCAACCTTTCATTGGCCCACGCCATCCACTTGCACAGTCACCCTGCCATGTCACCTACCACGTCACCCTGCCACGCCAGCCTGCCATGTCATGTACGGGTTTCCACGTGGCACTTCCTCATTGGTCCACATGTTGACCCAAAAATCATGAAAATGAGTGACACATGGCAGGCTTTGGTGATGCCACGTCACCATGCTGACATCAACATGACATGTGTCACCCTCTGCATGTGCCACGTATATTGTACGGATGTTGACGTCATCCGAACTAATGTTGACGTTAGCAGTATGGATGCTGACTCATCCCTATTGACTGGGCTAGGTTGACCAAAACTTTGACCGTGAATATATTTTGATATGTAACTCCGTTTGACAAGCCATTTACGCAGTTGGAAATCTTGCAACGCGTTCTTCGCGATGATGCCAATTTAAATGAGTTTTGAGGACTTTAATTTTTTTCCCCTTTCTCTGTCTACTAAGGCCATTCTGAGCTTCCTGAGTTTCTTCTACAAATTCTGAGTTGTCCTTAGCCTTCTCTCGATCCTTTTTGGATCAATTATCAACTCCAAGGCCTCACAGTCGGTTCTCCTGAGATCATCAGTTCCATCGCATGGAAAATATCCTCAAGAAAGGTCACTCTGGTATTATTGCTCAACTCCATTCCATTCAAGCAATTGAGACACCTTCTATGCATCCTAACCTCCAAGCTATCCTATCCAAACATGAAGTTGTTTTTTCCACTCCTCAGGGACTTCCGCCTTCTTGTAGTGTTCATGATCATTCCATCCCCCTTGTTCCTGGAAATCTTCCTACCAATGTTCTCCCTTATCGTCATCCATTTTCCCAAAAGAATGAAAATGAGAAAATCATGTAGGAGTTTCTCCAAGCAGGTGTTATCTTCCCTAGTACTAGCCCTTATTCGTCTCCTATGGTCATGGTACTCAAGAAAGAAGGTACTTGGTGCATTTTTCCTGACTTTCGTGCCCTCAATAAACTCACCATCAAGGACAAGTTTCTCATTCATGTCATTGATGATCTCTTGGATGAATTGAGTGGTGCCCAATTCTTTACTAAACTTGATCTTCATTCTGGATACCACCAGATACATATGAAAGAGGTACACATTCCTAAGACTACCTTTCGAACTCATGAGGGCCACTATGATTTTTTGGTCACGCCCATTGGCTTGTGCAATGATCCCTCCACTTTCCAAAGCCTCATGAATCATGTCTTCCGTCCTTTTATTCATCATTTTGTCTTAGTTTTCTTTGATGATATTCTCATCTATAGTAAAACCTGGACATCTCATCTTGCTCAAGTGGATCAAGTTCTACATCTACTCTCTCAGCACCAACTTTTCCTCAAACATATTAAATCTGACTTTGGAGCCTCGGAAGTCGAGTACTTGGGTAATATTGTTGGCAAGGTAGGTTTCAGGGTGGATCCTAAAAATATTGAAGCTATGCAAGATTGGCCTCGCCCCAAGACCATCAAAAGCTTGCGTGTTTTTTTGGGTTTAACAGACTATTATCTCAAGTTTGTTAATAATTATGGAAATATTGTGGCGCCTCTCACTGCTCTCCTTAAACATAATTCTTTCACTTGGACTCCCACAGCTGATCATGCCTTTCAAGCCTTGAAGGCAGCTATGTGCACCACTCTGGTCCAGGCCCTTCTTGATTTCACCAATACCTTTGTCCTGGAATATGATGCTTTAGGGAGAGGAATTGGAGCAGTCCATATGCAAGATGGCCGACCTTTGGCCTTTACTATAAAACATTTGTTAGAGTGACATTTGGGCCAATCAATCTATGAAAAGGAAATGTTGTCTATTCTGCATGCAGTGGATCTCTGGCGCACTTATCTATTGGGGAAACGCTTCCAAATTAAGATAGATCATCAAAGCCTCAAATATTTTCTAGAGCAACGAACTTCCTCCCTAGAGGAACAAAAATGGGTGACTAAGCTCTTTGGATATGATTATGAGATGATTTAAAAGAAAGGAAAAGAAATTGTGGTTGCTTATGCTCTTTCCAGAAAATATGAAGATGAAGGGTCCCTTTTTTCCCTCTCCTTCATTTTCCCAGATTGGCTCCAAGTTGTTCACCAGGGATGGCTATAAGATCCCAAAACTTTGCATCTGATCCAACAATTGAAAACCAATTCTCTCATTTCCCCCGGGTACTCTTGGCACAATGATGAGCTCCGCTACAAAGATCAGTTGTATTTAAGTAAGTAGTCACAACTTGAATCCACGGTGCTTTTTGAGCTTCATGCTACACCCACAATTAGGCACTCGAGGTTTACCAAAACCTATGACTGGGTCAGACGTTCTTTTTTCTGGGATGGTATGAAACAGGATGTTCACACTTTTGTGGTAGAATGTGATGTTTTTCAACATAACAAGGGCGAAACAGACAAAGCTCCTAGAACACTACAACCACTTCCAATTCTACCTGTTATTTGGAGGGACATCTCTATGGATTTTATTGTGGGCTTACCTAAATTGGGAAATAAGTCAGTCATCATGGTGGTCTTTGATTGTCTTTCTAACTATGCTCATTTATGTGGTCTTCAACACCCATTTACTGCCTCCACTGTGGCTCAAATTTTCATGGATCATATCTTCAATCTTCATGGCATGCCTCATTCTATTGTTTCTGATCGAGATCTCACTTTCACCAGCAATTTTTGGCAAGAACTATTCGGGCTATAGGGCACCCAATTGCATCTCAACACAACCTATCATCCCCATACTGATGGTCAAACTGAAGTGGTCAACAAGTTTTTGGAAACATATTTGAGGTCTTTTGCATCTGAAATACAACATCAGTGGGCTCGATGGTTACTACTATTTGAATGGTGGTACAACACCTCTTACCATACAACTACTCGCATGACTCCTTTTGAAGCAGTATATGGACAAAATCCCCCTTCATTTCTCTCATACATGTCAAGTGTCTCGAAGGTCCAAGCGGTTGACCAAACACTTACAGTTCAAGAGGCTATTCTTCATACCCTCAAAGAGAATTTGGTCATGGACCAAAATCGCATGAAGCAAGAAGCAAATCAAGATTGCTCCAAATGTCAATTTACTGAAGGAGACTAGGTGTTTCTTCCACTGCAACCTTATAAGAAAGTTTCACTCAAGGCCGACCATTGCTAGAAACTGGCACCCAAATTTTATGGTCCTTATACAGTTCTCAAGCGAGTGGGATAGGTGGCCTATCAGTTAGATTTTCCCAGTCATTCTAAGCTCCATTCTGTTTTTCATGTCTCCTGCTTAAAGAAGGTGATTGGAACTAAGTTCCAAGCTCAAACCATCCTTACTGAGTTGGATGAAGAAGTTTCCATCTGGTTGCACAAGCACTTTTGGACCAGCATGAGCATCGTCTTCGTCAGCACACCATCAAGGAAGTGTTAGTCTAGTGGAAAGATACAACTCCAGTAGACGCCACCTGGGAGCCAGCTACCATTCTGCAACAATTTCCCTATCTCAAGCCTTGAGGACAAGGTTGTTTTTAAGGGGGAGGGTATGTTAGGGACCTAACCTCCCTAACCCATCACATAGGTAGAATAATATAATTCCATGTAATAAAGGCCAATATTAATAAGGCCTGGAAATAAGGAAGAATAATTCAAATGTAAGAATACCTAATAGAAGTTTCCACTTCTAGAAGGATCTTCCTCTATATTTTTCTGATGGATAAATAGATTTAGTATAAATAGAAGTATAGGGTACGATAATTTTTTTCTTGAGAATTATTGTAATAGAGCTCTACTTTGTTGGAGGTTTCCCCCTTGAAGAGGCAAGTGAACATTGTTTCCTATCAATACAGGTATAATTCTGGAGCTTTGGTTCCATATAATTTGTTGTTATGTTGTTATCTCTGCGGTATTTTCGTCTTCTTTTGCTATCTCGGTGTTATTCTTTGTATTATTTATTTTTTCTGCTAATATAATAGATCTGGTACCTTACAACCTCCAACTAACAATCAAAGGGTGAATGAACTAGAAGAAAAGATCTCTAAGGACAAAACCAAACTCGGAGAGAAACAAAAACAAAACAAAACATAACCCTAAATGAATTCAAAGTGTTGAGTGATTTGACACTGAAACCCTAGTCACTATGAGAAAGAAAAAATAATCCCATACAAAAATTATGAAAAGTTGAACCAAACATAAGCACAAAGTTAAAAAAGGAACACCGAGACAAAACCAAATAGATGAATCAACATTATCTACTTCAAAACACTATGTACCAGGGATCCTTTGTTCCCACACTTCAGACAACAAACCATAAAATTCACCACACTACAAACAACCCAACTCCATACCAATACTTATGATGGCAAGTGAAAACACCATTAAAAAAAGTGAAACACAGACCTCCAACCAACAATTAAGAAACTCATACATGTCAACAATATAAGATTGTCACCTATTGACATTTGGTAAATGTTTATATTGTTATGTAATGACTTACTTGTACATCATGGTCGAGGACAGTGCTCGTCCTTTGTATGCTTAGAGCTATGGGTTTTTAACCCTATGCATATGTCGTACACTTGTAGAGTGTACCTCATCACATATGGGTCAAGCTATAACACCAGTGTTATATGTTGATTTTTGTTGTACCACCATGGCAACATTATAGTGACTATAAGAAGAAGCATATAGCCATGTCAACGATGGTCATACAACCATTGGTTTAAAACCTATAGATACATATGTATGTGGAATTTATCATCGTCATCGTCCACACATCATAAACTTTAAATATGAATATGATAATTTAGAACAAACTTGTTAAAGATCTAATCATATTTTCATTCTAATCATCAATAGTTGACCATAATAAATAATTACTTCGTTGTCATAATTACAATTATTGTAATTTGACCTCAATAATCACTTTGTAATCATTGTTACAATTATTGTACTTTGACGTGTTCATGATTTCAAGGTTTCTTTCTTACTCTACCTTAACCATTGGAGTTTATTGGTTGTTTTATGGTATAGTATTTTATACTATCTTTCAAGCTAAAAAATTGAGTTCGGTCAAACACTAATGGACATTGAAACCAACAACCGCAACCAAAAACCAAAACTAGCAGCTAAACCTCACTATAGAACCCACGCCTCTCCCAAAATTCAAATTGGGTTCTATGCATTCATCCAAAAGAAACGAGGAAAAATCACTAGAACTAATTGAATTGAAATTAGTAGCCATAGTTCATTGCAAGGCCCACACCTCAACCACACTACAAACAACCCAACTCTAGAGAAATGCACAAGATAGCAGCACAAAGCACCATAGGAAAATAAAAACATAGACCTCTAACCGATAGTTGAGAAAAACAAATGAACTAGAAGTAGAGAGTTCCAAGGCCAAATCCAAACAAAAACTCAAACACAACAACCATAAGCGAATTCAAGGCGATCATACATCGTGAAATTCAAAGTGTCATGTACTAGGATCCCAACCACCATGAATGCACAGAGAAGGACATTATCTCTTCCTCATTGCAGCTAGTGCTAGCAGGCACACCCCTAGGAGACCCTCTTCACATCAATAACTTTTCCATCTATACTGCCAATTAGGGCTCAAATAATAATTTTCCAAACTTTATTGAAAAAATAGAAAAAACATAGACAATTGGAAAACCATTGGTTAATGAGAAAAATTACAATGTATCATAGACATAATGAGCAATTGGAATGTTTTCTATAGCAAATTTTCCATAGTAGGGATATGCAATGCAAATCCCACATTTCACCAAAAAATTATTTGGGTTGAATGGAATCACATGAAAGATAGGACGATCAAACCCCAAACATTGAAGAAAATCAAAACTAAGTGCATACGAAAACTTTGAAATGTTTAACCAACCATTGGTAAGAACTCAAAAAGCTACATTGGGAAAAAGAACAACAAAGGATTGGGCTCTACTAACTTTAAATCATGATGTATAAGGAACCCTCCGTCCTCACATTGTGATCAACCAACTATAAATCGCACCACATTGAAAACAAGCCAAATCCATACCAACACTGATGGTAGAAAGGGGGAACACAAAAAGAAAATTGGAGCACATACCTCCAACTAACAATCAAAAGGTGAATGAACTAGAAGCAAAGAGATCCTCAGGTCAAAACCAAACTCAAAAAAATTAAAAATAAATAAACATGATCCTAAATGAATTCAAAATGTCGAGTAATTAGACACTGCAAGCCCAATCACTATGAGAAAGAAAAAATAACCCTTACAAAAATTATAAAAAGTTAAACCAACTATAAACACAAAGTTCAAAAAAGAACACCAAAACAAAACCAAATAAACGACTCAACATTATCTACCACTATGTACCAGGTATCCTATCTCCCCACACTTTGGATAACAAACCACAAACTTCACCACACTACAAACAACCCAAACTCCATACCAATACTTACGGTGGCAAGTTAAAACACCATAAAAAAAAATTGAAACATAGACGTCCAACCAACAATTAAGAAACTCATACATGTCAACAATATAGACATTTGGTAAATGTTTACGCCAACAACGTTCTTTTAGGGGGAGTTCTCTCTCGACTTTTCATCCTCTATCCATAGCCATTTGCAACGGTGCACGTGTTTTGTTAATCTGTCACGTGTGATTCCCGTCCACCGCCTTGATTGTCGTCCACCGCCTCAATGCCCATTCCTACCTTCACCCATACCCTATATGCTACTGTTGGATTTCAATGCCCATTCTCGCCTTCACCCATACGCTATTTACGCTACTGTTGGATTTCAATGCCCATTCTCGCCTTCACCCATACGCTATATACGTTACTGTTGGATTTGTCCGTGTGAGAGAATGTTCGTTGCGCAAGAGGGGAAAAATGTTAAGCGTGGGGAAATTTCCATTGCTTCCCTTGGAAGTGCCGTGCGAACGCGATCACCATTAAATCTCCCTTTATTTCATCGTCACCATGGATAAATACAGTCCCTCCTCCTTCAAACAGGACCTTGAGATCCTTCAAGCTCGAAATATCTTCCTCTGCCTCCTCGAAGACGAGAATTTGCGAGGAGGAAGAACAACAACTGAGCTTAGCGGATCGGTTGAGGCTCGACGGCCTCGCCCTCGAAGGATTCTCGTATAAGGAGAACTTCACCATTCGCTACTATGGAGTCGGAGTTAACCACACTGCCACAATTGAGGTCGTCGCCAATCTGCTCCAGGTGCCTAACATTGCCTTGAAAACCCACTGCCACCATTGAGGTTGTCGCCAATCTCCTCCAGGTGCCCGACATTGCCTTGAAAACCCACTGTACTTTTTTCATTCAATGTGTTTATTTATCTTGGGAATTTTTTAACCAAATCGCTTATTTTGAAAATTTCACAATTCCAAACAGCTAAAAGCATGAAACCTGGGAATTTTGTAACCAGATCTTTTATTTTGGAAAATTTCACAAATCAAAACAGCTAAAAACATGAAAACTCTATAGTGCAAGTTTTTGTGCTCTTTGCTACTTAGTTTATTAAAATTTTAACCAAAGATATCCAAATTTTCTCATTCCGGCTCCAAGTCAACTAGCACACTTTACAATTCATGACTCGATTTCAAGCAATTACTCTATAATTAGCTACGAAATGACTTCAACTTTTAGAAACAATCATTTGGCAGCTTAAATTTTTTTTTTTTAGGCAAAGCCACTGCTTAAAAACTCAAGTTCTGGAAAGATAGAGAAATTCATAAATAATTGAGAAAAACTTACCATATCGTCCAGGAAGTTGAAGCCGCTATTGACAAATCTTCTAGAATTGGTGAGGAGAACAATCATACCGTAGAGACCTGAGCCATTGATGGATTTCCTTTGCTGCATAATCCTTGCCGAAATGAGGAGGCGTCGGTTGAAGCACAAGGAACATCAGTAAAAGATACCAAATATAATCAAGAATGCCTCAAAATGTCGCGCCAACAAACAGAGCAGTGTCCCGGGCCCAGTAGTCGTCCATTTGTTTGACTCTGGAGCTATGAGGCATCTAGGTTTAGAAATTCAAATAGTCGAAGGCATGGGGCTGGTGGTAGCTGACAAAGACTGAGCGAGCGACACCCATTCTCACATGCTATGCTGAGGCATTTAGGTTTAGAAATTCAAATAGTCGAAGGCATGGGGCTGGTGGTACCTGACGAAGACTCAGCGAGCGACACCCATTCTCACATGCTATCCTGTTGAAGGACGTGTGGATTCACAATCTAATAAAAAAATTATTCGGGGGTGAATTTTTAGCAGATTATACCTTGTTTGCTAAAGATAAAATTTATTCGGGCATGAATTTTTAGCAGATTATACCTTGTTTGCTAAAGATATTGGCTTTAAGCTACAAAATAGATATATAGTTTAGAAATTGTAACTTTTTTTTTATCAATCTCCTCATAATGCTATATAAGAAATAACAATTAATTTCATAATTATCTATAAAAACATAGAAATACTCTCCTACATATCTGAATATACTCTCATTTCTATATCTCAACACATATCTGAATATACTCTCATTTCTATATCTCAACGTTATTAATATTTAAAATTTTTCATAATTATCTATAAAAACATAGAAATACTCTCCTACATATCTGAATATACTCTCATTTCTATATCTCAACGTTGTTAATATTTAAAAAGTAACCCATTATTAGAGAGGACAATCTAAAAGGGATAAAAAATTACTGCTCCATACAATGGAAATACCTTCGTTTACTAATACCAACCAAAACCTTTATACTCTTATCTAGAACAATGATAAGAACAATTAACAATGCACCGCTAACAAAACATAACTATAATTAGAAATAAATCTAATCTAAATTTCTAACTATCCATATCATCAATTCTCGAAACAAACACTTGAGAAAGGCTATACTATGTGTGCAAATTGCAAAGTGGAAGAACAATTCTGAAAGTGGAATTATACAGGCAAGTATATTGTAATCGTTTTCCAGTCAACTTGTAATTAATTTCACTTAACTTCAATTTTTTTTATAAAGTTTTATCAATTTAAGTATTAAATTTAATATTTTAAAAATTAAAATATAAATTTTCATTTTGTGATATGTGTAAATCTATGAAATAATTAATTTTATTTGGTTTTACATGAAATTATTGGATATAAAAAATAATAAAAAAGAAATAAGCTTTAAAAAAATTGATATGATTGTCAACTTTTTAACTGTTTAATTACGGTTGATACAAATATAAACAATATAATTATTATGAGCACACCATATCATTTATTTAAGGCAATTAAATAAATTACAGTTTGAGTGGGCCTAATATACAGCCTGAGTGGGCCTAATGGTTAAGAACATGTGTTTCCTCTTAAGAAGTCACAGGTTCAAATGGTAATTGAACCAAAAATGGAAAGTTATCTTATTTTTTCAAGTTCGATTTTTTCAAGTCCAAACAATGTTCAAATGAGATGTCCATTTACAACAAGAGTGTTGGTAAATGATTGGAAGAATATCAAATAAACATATTTGTGGACTTATAAAGAGTCCTTTGTGTTCAGTAACAAAGTTCTAGCTAAATGAGGGGAAAGAATATTAAAAAACATAAAAAATACTTAAAGGGGCAAGACTATCAAAGAAACATACTTGTGGACTTATAAACAGTTTGTTATGTTTCACTGATAACCTTCCATAAGATTGTACACACAACCTTCCATAAGATTGTACACACATGTTACTGAACTTTAGGAATGTTTTAGGAACTTTTCTTTAGAGGAGATTAATGTTTTTTTAAATGGAACATATAACTAGAAAGGGAGATTTAGATTAGTAGTGCATGCCAGAAGAACCCCAAATAGTAAACATGTTACTAAACTTGAGGAACATAATGTTTTTTTAAATGGAAAATAGAACCAGAAAGGGAAATTTAAATTAGTAGCATATGCCCGAAGAACCTGAAATAGTAAATAGTAAGTTGGAGAACCATATCAACTTTGGTTGTCTAAGAAAGTTGCCTTGTGTAAGAACCGTTATACATTGATAAGAAAGGTTGTAGTCAACTAGCTAAAGTCGATGAGTCCTTCCTACTTTGATTTCACAGAACAAGGTTGCCTTATCCAACGTAAGCAAATAACTCAATAGTGGATAGTGCGGTAGTGGCATAAGAAACTATCCATGTATCCAAACTAAATAAGAGTTTCTATGTTGATCAAATTGGATATGGCAAAATCTTATGACTTGGTAAATTGTAATTTTCTTTTACTGCCTTTAAGAGTTTTGTTTTGTAATTTTATTTTACCACTTTTAAGAGTTTTGTTTTCACCATGGATTAATTAATTTAAATGATGATGACTTCCCCTACATTTTGGTTTCATAAATAACTTCCTACATGTTTCTTAAACATTTGAGAATACGAAGATAGGGATTCCCATTATCTCAAAACCCTTATAAAGGAGGGGTTGAATAATCCCATTCAGATGAAGTGATTTGATGAAGAGATTTGGCCTTTTTTTCGGAGGAGTCTGTCTGCTTGAAAATGTTTGCCACTACTAGCCTAGATTTGAGCAGAGTATCGCTATATATAGAGAATTGATTACAAATGGATTTCAATGTGATATGCTTGTGGAGAGTGCTCTTATAGGCATGTTGAAGTAGGGTTTCCTTGATGTTTAATCACAAGAGAGAACAAGATTTCATCATTGAACCATGCCAAACAAGATAATTTTTTGGGAAAAACTATTTCACCTTCTTTCATCATCAAAATGGCTTAAAAACACATCTTTAAACTTTAAAAAGGGAAAATAAAGAAACTAGGTAATAACAGTATACAACACATTGTAGTTTATAGTTTAAGAAAAAAAAAACATGTTCTTTTCCAACATATATACCCTGTATTTTGTTCAGTGTTTCCTTCCCTGGGGTATGCTAGTTACACTGTTATGTAATGGGTTACCTGTACATCATGGTCATGGTCGAGGATAGTGCTAGTCCTTTGTAGACTTAGAGCTATAGGTTTTAAGCCTACGCATACGTCCTACGCTTGTAGAGTGTACCTCATCACATATGGGTCAAGGTACAACACGAGTGTTATATGTTGATTTTGGTTGTACCACCATGACAACATTATAATGCCTATATAAGAGAAAGCATATAGCCATGTCAACGATGTTCGTAAAACCATTGGTTAATAACCTATAGGTTATGGGGACGAGATTTATCATGGTCACCATCCATACATCATAAACTTTAAATATGAATATTATAATTGAGAACAAACTTGTTAAATATCTACTCATATTTTCATTCTAATCATGAATAGTTCACCATAATCAATAATCACTTCGTCATTATAATTATAATTATTGTAATTTGACCTTAGTGAGTACTAATTACTTTGCATCATTGTTACAATTATTGAGATTTTACTTCATTTTAAACCAACTCAAATAACTCAAAAAATCAATCAAAATTCTAAATTGACCTGAAATTTAAAATAGAATTGCCAACAAAAACTACATAAAAAAATAACTCAACTCCATTTTATACTATCATTACTACAGTTTAGTTTTGTGACAATAACATATGAAGGTCCATCTCAACCATGAACCCATTAAATAGACAAAAATTTAAAATAAAAACATCAGTATCCGTAAGACATTTCTCATCTCCAATCATACATTTCTTATCTGTAAAGCTGAAGGGAACAGAAGCCGAAGGGATAAGCATTCAACTCATTGTTAGTTGTTTTCGTTTTTTCATCATTCTTTCCCGACTTCACATTTTAGGTAAACGTATTATCTGGAAATATTCCTCGCGTACATTACCAGGCTTACATAAATACAGGGTTACAAATTATTACTGGTTTTTATATTTTTAGATAAAAACGTAGTAGTTTAATCGTTTTACTTTTTAGAGGTTTTATGTTAATATTTTTTAGTTTAATTTTGATCGAAATCTTTATGATGAATAGTTGGATTTGTAGATTTGAGTAATTAAATTTGTATAATTCAATGTTTTATTTGTTTTTCATCATCAAGTTGAATCTATTTATATATTTAAAAATACAATTTAAACAACAGAAAATAACAATTTTATCCAAATTTACATTTACGAATTCCGACCAACAAAACTCAAAATATAAATATAGAACGTTGAACCAACGCCGATAAAAACTACATAAATACTAAAATACTACGTCATTTGGGCAGGATCAGGCAGACTTGTCATTGCAATAATTGAGTGGTTTGGTTGTGAGGACCCCGCTTGTCATACCACCGACTCGTTAGTAAGCCACTTCTCCCTGTAATAGCACATGAGGCTTCCTGAGTCATCTACCCAATCTCACTCCTCAACCATGTCTAGCGAAGAGCTTAATGCAGCTGCCGACTGTGTTGGCAATCTGAGTTTGAAAGGATCAGAGCGACGGTAATTACAGTACACCAGATATACTCTTTCGGTTTTAATTTTCAATTTCTTGGTTTCAGAATTCAATTCTCTGAATTTATGTGCTCTCATAATTCTTTGAAACTCTTTTCTTTTGGTTATAATACATGTGGATCACTGCTTCTGGCCAATGATCTTCGAATGCAGATTGGAGGGCAAGGTAGCACTAATAACGGGTGGGGCAGCGGGCATAGGAGAAGCAATCGTTCGGCTCTTTACAAAACAGGGAGCCAGAGTCATAATCGCAGACATCGCAGACGAAGCCGGCAAAAGTCTTGCCGAATCCCTTGCCCCTCCGGCCACTTACCTGCACTGCGATGTGACCAAAGAGCAAGACATCAGCGCTGCCGTGGATTTGGCCATGGAGAAACATGGGCAACTCGATATCATGTTTAACAACGCAGGAACTATCGAGATCGTTGCGGTTGAAAGCGTAGCAGAGTACGAGATGGAGCAATTCGATCGAGTAATGAGGGTAAACGTGAGAGGAGCGATGCTGGGTATTAAGCACGCGGCCCGCGTGATGATCCCGCGGAAGAAGGGCTGCATAATCTCTACTGCTAGCATTGCAGGTATTATAGGAGGAACTGCCCCATACGCATACACGGCCTCGAAGCATGCAATCTTAGGGCTGACTAAGAACGGAGCAGCTGAGCTTGGGAAATACGGAATCAGAGTCAACGCTGTCTCTCCTTCTGCCGTGGCCACGGCCCTTACAGTCAATTACCTGAAACAAGGCAATGCCTCAGCTGTTTCAGAAGAGGGTAAGGCCGCCGTGGAGGCCGTCGCCAACGGTGTTGCCAACTTGCAGGGAACGACTCTTAAAGTAGAGGATATTGCCGAGGCTGGGCTATACTTGGCTAGCGACGCGGCTAAATATGTTAGCGGGCATAACCTTGTAGTGGATGG
>ML813735.1:44654-75155 GCA_009831015.1 Picea engelmannii
TAATATGGTCTAGGGACTAACTTTGTATTATGTATATTAAAAATATTAATAAAAATGATAATCCTTGTAATGATGGGGGGTTATGATTCCACAAGAGAGGGGGCTAAAGGGGAATTATTCATGGGTATTAATCCAAACCTACATTCCTTATTTTAATTGCATATAAACCTTCTATTTGTTGTTGAGTGTTCCCTAAGCCAATCATCGAATTCATGTAAGAGGGTGGGTGTGAGAAGTCACATCCCTTAGTTATTGAAAGCATGTGGCTAAAGTACAATAAGCTTTGGTAAAGTACAATCATCTATGGGAAGAGTGAAAGTTAATAAAGAAAGAGAAAAGAAGAAAATTCATATGGAAAAAGAGGTAAGTTTTTACTGGTAGATTTTGGGCAGTAAGAGAGGAGTTGATTGCCGGGAAGAGCACCAACCACACAATGCTTGATGGAGGCCATTATTGAGCTGTGTTTATGCTGAAAATGTGGTTTGTGTGCCTTTAAAACGAGTTTTAAGATTGTAGTGCATTTTCTTGTTGAGGAAATGACTCAAGATCCTTGTGAAGACTATTGTGAGCACTGCGAGAGAAAATGAGAGTTCCTGGAAGTCCCCAACTATGATATTCTTGACCAACCGAGTGCACTGGAAGCCCTGATAAATGAATGGTACAACCCTATGGACTCAGAGCAATGAAGGGGGTACATTCATTGGGTTGTGCGGGTTGTGGGGGAGAGATTTGGTGGATTGGAACTGTTGTGGGAGTAGAACCTGGGTTTTTGGTTGTTGAGTGTAGAGAGTGGATATCCAAGATGACTAGTCCTCCTTGTGGACTCATAGCCTCAGCTCATGAGTGGCTTATTGTTGAGAGAAATTGAACAGAAACCTATGGCTAGCAGGAACATCCTTCGTACGTAGCTAGTTGGTTATTTTTATAAACAAATAAGTTTATGTTATTTTTAATATGATTATTCCGCTGTGGAAATATTAATTTGAATGATGTTAGGTTTTTTGGGTATGCATGAGTTCATGTATTTTATTATGTTGTTAATTGCATGTGTAAATCAACATGTTGTTTTGCTATAATTTTTATGGGCCTGCTGCCCCTTGGTTTATTTTACATGTGTGGGGCATTTTTAGTTTTTGTTTCAGTAGGTGGGTAAATTACATGTATTATGACCAAGGAATTGGGGATTGTATGTGTTCTCTAGGGAAGAATTCCGTAGAAACTGAGCTCCAAGACATGATCAATGGTACCAATTTGGATGAAAATTATTTCTCATGGGATGAAATTCTCTGCTCCAAAAAATACTTGATGCTACAATGATCATTTTTTATTTGGAAGCATTTCCCCAACAAGTAAGGATGCCAAATATCCACCGCATGAAGAATAACCAAATTTTTCTTTTCATAGGTGGATTTTCCCAAGTGTCTCTCAAAGATTTGTTTGATAATCAAAATCCAAGGGTCTTCTTTCTTTCATGAGAACGACACTATTTCCTTTCATAGAAGCATCACATTCTAGAAAAAAAGTCTTTGTGAAGTCAACAAGTGTCAAAACAAGAGTCGTACCCATAGCCTGTTTCAAGGATTGGAAGGATTGATTGGCGACTAGAGTCCAATTGAAAGAATCCTTATTAAGGAGAGTAGTGATTGGGGCTACAATTTTTCCATAGTTTTAAACAAACTTGCTATAATATCCAGTTAAACCTAGCAAAACTCCCAAACTTTTAAGAGTTTTGGGATGAGATCAATCCTTCATAAATTCTATTTTTTTAGGATCCATAAGAACACCATACTTTCCAACAATATGGCCCAGGTACTGAACTTCTAGAACTCCAAAAGAACATTTAGACTATTTGATAAATATTTTGTTCTGAGACAATAACACTGAGACTAGATCCACATGGTATAGATGGGTTTGCCAATTTTTAATATAAATGAGGATATCATTGAAGAAGACCAGGAAAAATTGACAGAGGAAAGGGTAGAGGCATGATTCATCGGGATTTGGAAAGTAGAGGCATGATTCATGACATATTAAATTGTAAAAAAACTATTATATTGGATTCACTACCTATCTCTAATCTATGTGAAAACTCTCTCTCACTACCAACTTGATGAAAGTTATTTGGATCTTAACCATTCAATTGCATGGATAAATCTAAGGCTTGACAATACTTTACGTCTACACTCATGACATGACATTGTCAATAGTTACTAATACCTACATCTATGAAATTCTACTTCAACTTTTAAAGATACGTAGTATCACTTCTCTTTTTCTTTTAGGTTGTGTTATATAATACAATATTACAAGTTTCAATTGCTTAATAATTATTTTAACTTTTAACCTTCAACTAAATACAACTGCTACATTAAAACATCTCTAGTAAGTAGGTATAAGCAACTTTGCTACTAATTTCACTTGTTATTGCATGCATTGGTAGTTAGATAGAGTAAAGAGAAGGACTCAGTGACAAAGTTACATGTTTTTCTACCTAGTTTTGAGAGATCAAACCATGTTGAAGAGCATTTCAATTCATTTAATCACACACGAAAAACTAATGTATAGCTATAACACATGAAGGCTTACCAATCGAAGGGTATAGTGGGGTGGAATGCACCCAGAATGTTTGCAAGAAGCTTCTAGATAGATTGTTGGGAATCTTTCCATATTGAGAAGGATTATCTGTATCTCCTCCAAGATTTATGAGGTGATATAAAATAACAAATAATGATGAAAAATATTCACAAGCGGGAGGAATATTAAACTAGGAGAGAGACCTTTTAAACTAGGCAATGATTTATTTCTAGTTCCCTTCAATGGAGAATAATAGAGCAAGCAATGACTGCAACTAAGAATGACAAGTTCGACATTAGTAGGAACCCAACATAAGTTCACTTCCACCACTACTGGACCAAATCCAAGGCAGACGTCATGCACCTTGATGATATTTTTAATTACCTTTCTAATTTCTAATTATCAATTTGGGGCTCATATGGAACTTGTGAGTTAACATGAGCTGTATATCAAGGTTGCACTCTATGATTCCACTAGTTTGTAATATAGTTGTAGTGTCAATTATTTATTTTGCAAGAAGAGTATAGACAATTCACAATTGACAAGGTTTTACAAACTTCATAAGTAAAATCACACTTGCAGAAAGTAAAGTGACTAAAGATACTTGCAGGAAATAAAATCCACACATGTTAAAAATAAAAGTGCTTGATATGTAAACTGCCATGGATATTCCACTGGAATAGTTCTACACAACATATATGATAAATGAAACTAAAATATGCACTATGAAGGTTAAATTCCTTTATATTCTAGAATATTTAGTTATTGATTTTCTGCTTATGCATGAAATAGATAAAATGCGAAAAATAGAGAATAGTGAAATGCAATCACACACCATCCACAAAATAACAAAAATATTTTCTTTGGGAAACCCTTACAGGAGAAAATCCATCTAGAAGGTGAGGTTGCTTTGCTCTCTTTTCTTTGGTATGGAAATAATGAAAGTACAAAGGAGAAGGCACTTTCTATGGAGTTACTTGAGACCTATGGCATGCTAGGCTACTATATAACATTAATCCCATCTGTTATGCTCTCTAATTTCCCATTCCCTATTTTTTTTCTTAGTTATGGAACAAAATGCAATAACATAGAATGGAACCCCTTCTCCTCCTAGTAGCTTGGTATTTGACATAGCCTAATAGCCATCTAGAGGTACAATTTTGACTTCCTCAACCCTTAATTGTGATAAGGTTTTGGACCTTCTAGAATGTTTTTAGAAAATACACTACAGGGATATCCCCACATGTCTAAGTAATGGAGGCTGACAAGGAATTCACTCGTATACGAACTTCGATTGAGGAAATTATTGCACCATTGGAAAGATATCAATGTGTAGAATATACAATATTTCTTTGTAGTAAGGTTTGGACCAAAATAAAGGTCATTTTATGCCTTGAAATGGCACAAAAATATTTTAGATGTTTTTTTGAAACCAAATTTCCAAATTTTGACTAGCCGCCAAAATGGCCTTGCAAGTTGATTCCTCCAATTTTTCCACACAGAATGTATTGAGATAGATGAAAAATAATATACTGATCCAATCCAGATCATACCTCCCCATTTATGGAGGCTTTCAATCCTCAAAATATTTTTTGAATGAAGTGAGGAAATGTTTCCTCTACCTTCTCCATGGAGTACCACTTTTCTTTTCTTGGAAGTTGTCCTTTCAGCCCAATCTGTCAAAGGTCATGCTTCCCATGTCTTGTAGTTTTGGACCTCTTCTACAAAACTGTGTCCTCTACCAACTCTTTGTGAGCATCTGGTTCTAAGTCCTCTATGGAAGGTAGGGCCTACTCCTCCTCCTAATCCAACATGGAAGGCTCATAGAGTTTGAGATTCTCCACATTCACTACCAAGTAAATGTGCATGTGTGGGGGTAGACTAAATCTATAGGTGTTATCACCCACCTTTTCCACTACCTCAAAATGACCATACAACATATCATTGATCTAATTACTAAGACCCCATAGTATTTCCTCATTCAACTGTAACCATACTTTGTCTCCCACTGTAAATGTTCTCTTTGTTCTTTGCTGGTCATGTTTAGCCTTGCTTTTCCCGTGAATTTTTTAATGTCTCCTATACTTGTAAATGGATCTTCCCAATCATATCAATATTTTTATTTTATTTTAATCCATCTCCTATGAGGTCCTCCCACACTCCTCCTTTATGTCAATAAACAAAATGTAAGTGTGAAGGTGACAAATATACAAAGAAGGTTTCAAAAGGTAACTTGCCAATAGATGTGTTGAGTACTCGGTTATAAGAATGTTGTATATAGATCAAATTTTCATCTTAGGTCTTTGGATGTTTTTGATTGTAACCCCCCAAAACCTGCACCAAAGTCCTATTGACTACTTCTATCTACCCATCTATTTGTGTATGGAATGTTGTATACCTATTGAGCTTAGTGTCCATATTCTCCCACAATGAATTCCATAAGGTACTGAGAAATTTGGTGTCCCTTTATGACATGATGCTTGTTGAGCTAATTAATTGCTAAACACATAATTATCAATCTGGGGGCGTAATCTTAGATATTGTAACATTGTATGTGCAGGGTTTACGACACTGATATGACTGTCTAAACTATCCTATTCTATGAGAAAATAAGGCTTGTTGTGAATTAAACTGTTCTATTGCAAATGAAGTAAAATAATCTATGTGTATTGGGTAGAAAAACAAAGGTTACTTATTGGCCAAAAGGCTTACTATTTCTCACTTAAGTTTGTTACTTAAGTGTCAAGGAGTAACTATGTTCCTACCTTCAATAACACTTCATCCTATATAAACATAACATGTAAGAAATTATGGAATCTTAAACTACCTATAATCGAAGATAATCAATTAGTAAGCTAGAAGAAAACAAAATAACTATGGAAATCAATCCAATCATTCCAATCATAGGCAAACTTATATACACAATCAAAAAACGATATCAATCTTGAAATCTGTAAATAACATAGTCATGTAGCTTAAGAAACAATTCAAATGCTTCTGAGGAAGAGGACACAATGATTTTAATATTGGATCAAATCAGAACATTGGTGCTTAAATCACTGTTATATCAATGCAATTTCATATAACAACAATGAGGGTTTCAAATTTTTCAAATTAAGTCACTATACGAAGTGATGTTCATAATAAGATCCAAATTAATTTAAAGCACAAGTGACAGAGAAAATTTCCAAATCAAGAGTATGAAAATTGCATTATAAAGAACATTAAAAATATAGTAGTCTTTTACAAACAATCTTTCCTCTTATGAGCACTAGAAAAGAGTACCATGTTTGCGTCCTTCAGTCATAGATTTCAAATGGTTAGCTAGAGTTGATATGCTAAAGAACAATCAAATGAATTTGAATCAAATTAAAGCACATAAATGAGGTTATTATTTGGCAAAGGTATTTATGAGTTGAAAGAATAAATAAGACTAAAATTATAAACACAATTGAAATGCAATTTACTTTTGCAATAATTAACACACATACATTTTTTCTCTACAACAACTAATACACACTTAAACTAACAATACAAACAACAACAAGCAGATGTAGTTGGCCCTTGCTAGTTGACAAGTTTCTATGTTAAATCTATACACAATGAAGATAACTTTGAGACACATAACTTCTCAAAACACCATTATTTTATTGATCAACATGCAATATCAATACATAGCGACAATATACAAGTTCGATAACTGCATTGTAATTGTTCCCAACTCTCGTTTAGATTATTACATGCAGAACCTACAAAAAAATTTACCATGTACCCATACAATAATCTACAGGGATTTATGCAATGAATACATACAGGTCTATCCTAATGGATCCATGTATTGATGCATCAAACTCATCAATGATATGACATGATCACAATGATTAACTTGATTAAGCTTTTACACACTAAGTCAACTCTTAGAAATCCTTGGGAATATATTCTCATGACATGAAATGCACGAGAATATCTCCAAATGACGTTCTCGAACCAATTCTGTTGTCAACATTCTATTTTGGGGATGATTGACCAGAACCTTGACCGCTAACTAGCACCTTGTCTATGCGTTCTAGAACCAATGTTAAGAAGTTGAGAGCATGTCGAGGGTACAGGGGAGAAAACCCATTTCTTGCATTTTATTCTAGAATCCAAGATACACGACAAATACGAACTCAGGTTACATGACTATGTTGTGGTTATAGGGCCTGACTTCATAACCATTATTAGCAAAAAATTGATTTTTATCCTCTAATTAATTGAAGACTATGGAAAACTCATAATAATTCATGATATTTACCTTATGAGATTTGGATGACCAAATTAGGCAAAATGTGATGGAAGAGTGATTTCGTATAATGGAAAAAGTGGTCTTGGAAGGGAAAAAAGGGTCGATTGACATTGAAAAATGGTGTTAATTTGGGAGCCCAACATCTCCCCCACACTTGAGGTTTTGTGTGTCCTCACACAAACATGTATTCAAATGGTGTCCTGATATAGAGTCCTCAAAATTGGTAAATTCATAGCCCTGTAATTGATCAAGTACCAATGTATATATTCACCATAAGTGCCTTCTTCCTTTATCTTCCTTGAGTTTATTTTCTAAACTCTGGTTTTGTGAAACTAGTGACTCAATCTCGGTGTGCTTCCTTTTGAAAATCCTCTGAAGTTTATCCCCATCTATACTTAAGTCATCAACCCATATCTATAATTGGGCACACCTGTCCCTTAGAGTTGCATTCTCACTTTTAATATACCTGTCTAATACTTTGAGGTCCTCAACTTTAGCTTTGAGGATGTCGATTCGTCGATCCTTTCTCTCAAGCCTCAAAGAGATGGAACGATCATCACGAAATAAGGGAGGCTCATAATAATAAATGGTATTATTAACATCGTGATGCACAAATGGGGGAAAGGATGAACATTCATGTATTTTGTGCTTAGAGGGTTTCTTTTTAGACTTTTTGATCACAAGAATTGGGGATACATGTTCTGGGACATGACTTTGTTCAGTGGCCACAGGCTGTGGGTCTAATTGAATTGGATTTTTCGTTGATCTTGGAGGATTGGGTTTCAACATATGGGGTTTCTTCTTGGCCATACTTCGAGTAACTCTCTTTGTAACTTTGATGAGACTAGTGGGTGAAATAGGAATAATATGAGTTGATATAACATGGGTAGGGTTTAGTGGTATAACATGGCTAGGACTTGTAGCTATCAAAGGGACACCATACTAGCACTTTTTCTTTGGGAGAATCTTCTTAGGGGTCTTATTTTGAATAGTGAATCCCTCAGCTCCATGGGTGCTGAGGTTTTCACTATCATTCTCAGTGTTAAGAGTAGAGATAGTGACATGTATCTAAGGCATAATCACCTGTGGACCTCCTCCAACTACAAACCCATTTCTAGATAAGAACATATCCCAATTATCCTTTCTCTTTTTCAACTCCTACATAATTAAAATCTTAACAAGCCCATGATGATATAGACTATGATGGGCATTTGTAGGGTTTTCTATATTACCTTAGACTTACGAGCCAAACTTTGATGAAGATAAAATGGGAAATTCAGAAGTTGACCAACTTCAAAGTGCAACAAAATACAAATATGATAAAGGAACATAATTGCATATTTTACATCATAGGTTATGATTTTATGGAGTACGAACAAGAGGTGCTTCCATTTTTCCACAATCCATGTCATCGAAATTTTTTTCTTCCAATCATGATTTTGAATTGTCAAACATAGGAATCGATCCTAGGTTCCCTGTTCCACGAGTTTACTTTTAAACCACCATTCTCCTTGCTAAGGAAGGCTTGTGGCTTTAGCTAATGTATCCTTTGACACATTGAACACCATATCCTGAACTCGAGCCTCATTACCATCAAAACCATGTGCGAATTATTTGGTGACGGAGGCATCAAACCCTTGAATTTCTTTAAGAATGGTAGCCAACCTGTGGATTTCAGGTTAGACTTACTGGTATTACACTTTGGATATACATCTAACTCCTTGAGAGACCATGCCTCTATCCTCACAATGCCTAATTTCCCTAGGTCTCATAACCTTGGTCATGGACGAGTATGCATAGTACCCTGTTCACACCAATTTCCGTTGCCAATAAAACTAGGGCTTTGGAATTCCAGGGTATGGGCGATTTTAAGCTTGTTTCGAATCCTTTCAGTAATTCTAAACAAGGGTTGATGGAATGAGTAATGAACATGGGAATTAATCGTCCAAAAAAATGATTGTGCATGAGGAGTGACGATCATGGTTAATTATGGAAAAGTATGGTCAAAGGATTATACCAATTGGAACAAGTGGATAAGGTAATGGATACAAACATGGGGTATTATGAAGCTATTATGTGGAGTATAAAGATTAAGGGTATGGAAGAAATATGATAGATGTATGATTTAATTGATGAAGCTAACTCATAGGTAATTTCAATGTAGTTTTTCCATAACTTTAATCAATTAAAAGAATAAAAAATCAAACTATTACCTCACATTAACCTTGTGTTTACCTTAAGATGCATGCTTGGATAAAGGTTGGATCTATTGTAGCTTATATTGAACATGTAGGATCATTGGATTCTTGTTTTTGAACTATCTGAAGTGTTGATGTACAGATGGAAGTGTTGTTGGTGCTATGAGATTATTTCATACAAAGAAGTGAATTGTTGCTATTGTAGGCTTGTGGACTTGATGTACATCTGCGGCTAGGAAGAATTTAGAGCTGCTTGGGTAGCTCCAAACTCTTACTCATGGAATTCTTTAACTGTAGATGATGATAAATCTTCAGTTTGAAAAGTCACAGGTCATCTTGTAACTAATACAATGATCATGTAACTATTATAGTCCAAAAATGCCTTACCTTACCTATGCATACAAGACATTGGCCTTTCCACTAACATACTTTGCCAAAATACTGTTGAGCCTGCTTCTTAAAAAACCATTTTTTGGAAAGTTTACGTGCCCTGCTGAAATAATATCCCACATACACACGCATGTTGCATACTAGTTGTCTCGTGTACATACGTGAGTTGCATGCTAGTTATCCCGCGTTCACCTCCAAAAGTTGCAAAAAAATTAAAATTGCAAGGAATTCGAAGGAGTTTACGGGCTATCGATGGTTTCCTAACTATTTTACCCCTTGCAACCCATCCTCAAAATGAATAACCATATTTTTCTCATATAAAAAGAGGTCTTGGGGTGTCATTTGAAGAGACAAGGAAGAGAATAAGAAAACTCTGCCAAAACACCTTCCCCTTCTTAGCCTAAGTTTTGCATCCTATTCTAAGTGTTGACCTCAACCTTCCCCTCTGGCCCTTTCTCCTTTCCCAAGTGATAAGTTGGTTGTGAGAAGCTAGTGTGGGATTGATGCACTTGGAGCCACGATAGAGGAGCCCAGACCTAGTTCGTGGAGTGATTTCTGGTGAAGGTTGTAATCCGTTTTATCTTAATATTGAATAAAAGAGTTCATTCTTGTCCCAAAACATTATGTCTATATGTTTTTATTGATTTATGCACTTATGTCTGTATCTGAACATTGAAAGTGATAAGTAGAGATTGTACGTGTTGTAGCACTGTTTTCCTAAGTTTTTACAGGTAAGCTTTCGGAGGAGACCCACAATCTAGGAAGTTGCAAAGGCGAAAGAGGTCTACACCAACCACAAGGAATAAAGGTGCACCTATTGACCTTATTTCCTCTCTCTTGTCCTTCAGTTTAGATAGTTTTGGAGTAGCTTAAGGGTGGAACAATATTTTAAGGGAAGTCAGTGCTCTACCTGTACCTAGACCCAGTATAGGGGGATTTTCCCTGTATCATAATTGGCGACTCCATTGGGGAGTCTCTCTAGGGTCTTAGTGGGAGATTTTGGTTTGATTATTTTTTTTTTATTTTTTTTTTCAGTTTCTTTTTCACTTTTTCAAGTTTATTGAGTTAGTTTAGGGTCTCTAGTCACCTTCCAGGTTCCTACCAGCCTTCCCTACCCAGTCAATTATCCAATCCTTTTTTATTTTTTGAAAATTTCCAGAGGTGTACACGCCCTATCCTCTGTTTAGCTCGCATACATATGTAGTATACACATTATACAACCCGCATACATACACAGGCTACTTGTGCACATCTCACGTCTTTATGTTTTGGAAGGTTTTTTTTTTTAAATACTTTTTCTTTCCTGACAAGAAGCTTTGTGCTTCGCAGGACTTCTTGAACTCTTCAGGGTCTCTGTTAATGGTCTTTGGTTGGGTTAAATATTTCAGTTTAAATTTCTCTTTGTAAAGAACCCTTGTTGTTTCTTTATTTTCTTTTGTTTGCTTTAGAGGTTTAGAGTGAGCCTGTAAGCGTTAGATCCTCCGATGGATTCCAGTGAATCCATGCATTCAGGCGATGGTCTAAGGTCCGTGTTAGTATAGGGTTCATTTTCTGTTTGTATTGTTTTTTCTTTGAAAAAATGAAAAAGATCATTTACTTGTGTTTTTTTTTCTTTTCCAAGCATTTCAAAAAATAAAATAAATTGTTGCATTTAGTTATGCATTTTGTTTGGTAGTTGTAGCACATGTTGTTTTTTACAAAAGAAAAAGAGTTATTTTTCAAAGCTCCTTCTTTGCTATTTCACTAAAATTTTAGTAGCTTGCATTTACATTGTAAAACGAAAAGCTCATTTTAGGAAACTTTTGGCATTATAGGATATGGGAATACTATTTTGAAAACTTTCCACTTACAAAGATTTAAGAGCCATTTCTTTCAATTGAAGAACCTAGTTTGCTTTTACACAAATTCTCTAAAGTTTTTCTTCTCTTTCTTCTCTTGTAAACACCATAAGTTGCACATCCATATCCTTTTGAGTAAATCAAGCTAATTAAAATCAGCATTTAACTCTTAAAATCAATTAGAATTTTTTTTGTAGGGTTCACCAAGTAGTCTAGGCTCTAGGGCCTTCAAATAGGTTTGGAGAGGAAACTCTTCAAGGCCGTCTAAAAAAACATAGGAGTCTTTGATGGGGAGTGTCAGAGTCCAATACAGTAAGAGTCAGCTGGGACCCCCCTCTAACACAAGGTCTAAACACGAGGTCGCGTAAGTAAAGGTAGAGGAGATAACCCCTCCAAAGCTCAACCAAGCGTAGTGGGGGTTGTATATTGAGGGTTGTTATTGGGAATTAAATTGATCTCATTTGAATACTGAGCCTCATGGACCTAGAATCTGTTTGATATCCTCAGTTGTATTCTGGACCATTTGCCTTCGATACCCTTGAAAGGATTTAGACTTTGTTATCCTTCTCATTACGATCAAACCGACTGTCAACTGCACCCTCCCGGTGACTGATTGCGAGCTGGAAACATAGTTACCTTTTTTTAGGGACTTACATGGGTGACTTCAGGCGTATACCGTGGTACCCAGGGCAGACTTCAGATCACACTTTTTAGAGTATACCCAGAGGGTTTTTCCGTGTTCGAGTTACACTTGCACCGGTAAGTTGCTCTACTGTCGATTGGTGTAACTGTTCTTCTTTCCAGTTATTTGTTTGCTTCATTTTCCATTAGGAAATTTTTAGTGTGTGCTATTTGTTTCATGCTAGCTCGACTTTACAGTGTCGGTTGATCATTTCACAAGGTGGAAGATCAACTACTCCACCATTTGCATAGGCTTCAGGGCCTGTCGTCGGTTACTTTGGAGACACCTTTGCCACCATTGAGGCATAGGCTACACCAAGAGGGTTGGTTTGAAGCTACCGGGACACAGTAAAATGTACCTGAGCCAGCTCCTAGAGAATACTTTCCTACACTGGAGGAGTCGATTGTTTCAAACCTAGAAACTGAAGGCTTCAGGCCTGCAAACCCTCTGATCACTGACTTATCAACACTGCTTCTAATTCATAGAGTCCCTCCTGATATGAGTTCACCCGAATGACAGTTTGTTCGGAGAGTGATGATGGAAGCAACTAGTGCTACTTCATCAGGGAGTCCTCATACTACCATCATAGCTGCAGCAGGAGAGGGTGTTGTACCTACTCCCCCACCTTCGCCTATCAGGACTACGACTATCTAGAATCCCACTACTATAGGCAGTGGCACAATCCCTTTGATGAATTTGACCACTGTTCCCTCTATATAGAACGTTTCTGGCGCTCCCTTTTCATATGGGATGCTGGGTTTTGGCTCCAGTTCAATTCTAACCGACTCTACAGACCATTGGTCTTGGGGTAGGGAGATCTAATTCTCCCTTGCAAGGAGTTGTCATGGGAACTACTTTCCCATTCAACACTATCCCTTACGGTGGAGGTCACATTCCTCCTTCGTTCCCTTCGCTCGGAGGCACTTTCCAGCAGTCGATCGGGCTTAACACCAACTCTAGTTTGTTCAATGGAGGGAGCCATGGACCTCAATCCTACATGACTCTGGTGGTATCTATACCTTTTTCTTTGTTCAGTGAATTTGGAAATAACTCTTTCTCATCGTCTGCTTTCTCGGCTGGGGGAAACCCCATATTTTCTCAACAAAACCCGACGAAAGGTTTCATTCCTTCATAGGGAGTGATGACAAGAATTTACTCCTCACAAGGTCTTGCAAATCCTTGGCAAGGATTGTTTCCCTCACAAGGGATGTTGATCGGGGGAAAATCCTCCCACACTCAGTGGAACCCCAGGAAGGGGTCAATACCTATGCCAGGAGGGTCAGTTGGGGGCATCCCAAACCAAGGTCCTTGGAACACTGTACAGGGAGAAATCCATGCATAAGGCATGTCATCCAACTTCAAAAATAAGTCAATGATGTAGAATCAAATGACAGTCCCTTTTACTGGACAAGTCCACCATGGTCTCTACCAAAACCCTGGCCAACAGTCAAACTTTTCCTGGCAACCTGGTGCCAGCCAAAATCCAGGCCCCTCTTTTCATGTAAATCCACCACAACTAAGACTACCTTTTCTGGCAACTTTGCATTTTCCATAATTGTCGAGACTTTTGAACGACCCGATATGTCATGTTTCTCATTGCCCCCCCATGCCGACCAAGTTTCCCTAGGACATCCCTAAGTTGGAAGGAAAGCCTGGCAAAGATCCAGGTTATCATGTGATGACATTTCACTTATGTGTTAGAAAAACAGGATCGAAGAGAAATTAAATAAAACAAATGCGGAAATAAAACATAGAATATACACAATACAATAGAGACATATATATACGTAGTTCACCTAGTGTGGGCTACATCCACCAGAGAAATTTCCAAGTCCTTCCTTTATTATTATCTAGCAAATGAAGGGATACAACCTGCATCACACCCGTTGTAACTTCCTCTTCTTTCTCTCACATTCTCCTCACTCAGAATACAATATTCACAATGATACATAGCCACAATACATTTCCCTTATAAAAGAGGGTTTCCTTCTAGGGAAAAAAAACTCTAACATAACTTCTACCATCATATATGTGACCTTATAATGAACGATCCAGATTTACTATGAAATTACAATATACATTTACAAGGCATTTTTTCCTTTAGGGGCTTCACCCCCGAACCCCCTAGCCAGGGGGATAGCCCCCCCTGCACTCCCTTGCTTGGAGGAGTGTATATTCTTCCAGGGTGTAAAGTATTCATGGGGTATAAACATGGCTTAAAACAAATACCTCTGAATCAGGAAGATAATCAGGCTCCACAACCAACATTATGGTGCTCATCCAACTCGTTAAAGGATGATTCCATTCAGTTGCATTTGTTTCAACGCACTATTATAGGAGGTGTCGTGAAATGGTATATCGAGCTTGATAGCTCGAAGTATGCTTACTTTAATGACCTAGCTATGGTTTTATTAAATCATTTCCAGCTACTGGTAAGATACAATTCCAACACTAAGTTGTTGGCCAAATTCGATCTTATGAAAGATGACCATATCTTAGATCACATCCAAGAATGGTGACGACGAAAGAGTTTGATCACAGTTATGCTCCCTTCTGCATTTTTGCTCGAGCGGTTCTTAAAGTTCTGGGTACCTTGTGTATCCAAATATGTCGCAATGTCCAGGTTTTTTTTCGAAGAAGAGGCCATCATGAGAGCCCAACAACTGGAGTTGATTTACTCTCAGTCTGGTATGTTATACGAGACCCTGCTGGACACACCACGGTCGACGTTCGATAAGACCAAACAAAAGTTCGAGCCTCATTCTGACGACATAGTAGGCTCATCATGGAACAAGTCCACAGATCAGTTGTCTAATCAGTTACAACAATTATTGATTCAACAGACCATGGCCAACCAAACTCCTAGTTCACCTGCCCCCTTAACCCAAACATCGGATGTACATAGTCTACAATCGACAAATCCCAAGGGTAACCAACAAACCGAGGGAAACAGGGAACATAAAAAAATAAGGGTAAGGGGGATATGGAGGTTGCAAATAATGTTGCCGAGGGAAAAAATGAAAAGAGAAAGGTGAATTTTTCATGTAAGATTTTCATAGACAACCACGTGACTCACCAATTCCCTTGGCTTGAGGAATCCCAAAAGCTATTGGCCCAACAACAACTCATCGTTTTAAGTAACTCTTTTCCGCAAGGGTAAAATATGCTTCAAGATTCCTCATCCATGAGAACATATGGGGGCAGTCAAGGATCCCCCATGCCTAATACTAACAACGAGGTCGAAAACATTTATATGATGAAAGTTGAAGCTAATATACAAACCAGGGCTCATAACTATGGGATGCCAGAATCTGTTGAGAAGGGAAAATAAGCCACTAACCCACTGACTCCTCTTCAAATTGAGAACATGGTGGGAGAAATGATGACTCACATCCCTAAGGGTGCGTTCAAAAAAGGTTCTTACAACCCAAATGTAAGGGATGCTCAGAATTACTCCATCGTGGAGGATCTGGCACAAACTCCTTGTGCAATGTCTACTCTGGAAGTACTCCAAAGTTGCCCCTCACAGAGGAAAGCGCTGTTGTCTGCCTTGGGAGAGGTCGAGACCACTAACTTAGGAATGGTTTTTTTTAACCCTACAGACCATAAACCTCATCTTCCTCACCATGTCGCTTTTCAGATAGTAGTGGTGTACGTCATGAAATCGTTGACAAAAAACATTTTTCGTATGGTTGTTGATGAGGGTGCCTCAACTTTCATGATGTCATTGGCATGTTGGAAGGCCATAGACTAACCTGAGTTGTCTCTGTCGCCCACGTTTCTAACTACATTTGACGATCGATCTTTCTAACCACATGGCATAATTACCTCTTTCCCTATGCAGTTGGAGGGAAATATTATGTGCGTCGAAGTAGAAGTAGTCGATGTGCCTCTCAATTGCAACATTTTTTTAGGGAGGAGTTGGACCTACACTATGAAAACAGTTGTATCCACCGTTTTTTAGGTCTTATGTTTTCCTCATAAAGGAAAGATCATAATCATTGATCAATTATCCTTATCCCATCCCGACCCTTCATCATGGGCATCCACGGTCCCGATGAACGACAACCCGCAACCAGGTACTGTCAACTTAGGTACTAGAATGTTTCCATCTCTAATGGGGAATTTTGATTATCCGCCACATGCCAATGATGTTAGGTTTGTTTTGGATGTCCCCGACTAGCCGAAGGCTGCAATATTTCAAGTTGCATCTTTTAAAACGAGTTACTTTAATGACCTGTGGAATTTACCTTCCCCAACGGCTTCGATAGAAAGGGTAGCGCACCTTGGAATGGTTATGCCCTTATTCGTTGTTGATGTTGCATACAATATTATCCAACAAGCCTCGACCAACCCTAATCTGGCCCCCCCACAGTAGCCAGATCCTATTCTCGAGCCTATTTAGGCTCAATACTCTCTTGCCCCTTGCAACCATTTAGACTTAGTCTTTCCCTCTAACGAGGATATCCTAGAGGCAATGACTGGGCCAGACAGTCCTTGGGACGATCTTCACCACATATATTATTTCTTACTCAAGCTCAAGAGGATAGAGGCAAGAGAGTTCGTTATGACCATGAATGGAGATTCCCCTTTTCCTATTAACCCTATGGATATGCACATAATATATGACGAGGGAAACATGGAAAGTATAGCTGGAACGATTTCTATCTACATCTCTAGAACCCATGGTGTCGTGGAAAATGTCTTCGTTGGAGCGGATTGTTCTCCTGAAGAGATTCATATCTACATTGAGTTGTTTAAATAATTTCACAACGTTTTTTCCTAGTCTTATGAGGGGATGCCAAGAATGTTGGAGAAATTTCTATTTTTGACACACTAGTTTACTGGGAGTTAACTGACTAGTTCTATTTTTCCCATCACTATTATGCATGCATTCATTCCTAAGGAAAGATAACTGCTTGATTGCTTTTCTTAATTATGGAATGTTTTTCCCTATATATGAGTGTATTCGACTCATTCATTGTATCATATTGATCATGATCTATGTATCAATCATCAACTCATTGGAGTAGTGTGAATATATTTTCTCATTCTTCAATATTGAATCTCTCTTCCTTCCTTGATAAGCTTTGTTTATACTTGCTTTAGCTAGATCTCCTGTGTAGGTTTCCATGAAACACTAACAAGGAATTTATCCACACATCATTGAACACGAGATCACAAATTACCCTGATGTTAAGCATGTCCGACAAAATCTTCACCTGGTCAATCCTCGCAAAGCAACGATGATAAAGGATGAAGTAGAGAAATCATCAAGGTTGGTTTCATATATCCTATGCAATTGACAGAATAGGTATTGAACCATGTTCCTATCAACAAGAAGTAAGGGATGACCTATGTATGTATGGAATTTCGTGACCTGAACAAAGCTTTCCCGAAAGATAATTTTCCAACCCCATTTATTGACTGGATTGTCGATGAATGCGTGGGGTGAGGTATTTTATTTCATGGACGGTTTTTTTGGGTACAATAAAATTCAGATCAAGCCCGAGGACCAACATAAAATGACTTTTATTTTTCCTTGGGGTAAATTCGCGTATAGAAAAATGCCTTTTGGCCTTAAGAATGTTGGAGCTACTTTTCAGTTGGCCATTTCATTTGCTTTCCACGACCTCAAACACATAGTCGAGACATATCTTGATTATCTGGCATCACATTCTTGCAAGAGATCCGATCATCCCGCCCATTTACGAATTATCTTTAAGAGGTGTCGCTACTATCGGATTCGCTTGAATCCAAAAAATTGTAGTTTTTTTGTGACATCGGGATGCTTGTTAGGTTTCATTGTGTCAACTAAAGGTATCATGGTCGATCCTCTAAAGGTTGAGGCAGGTTGAGGCAATAGTTCAATTGCCTCTCCTGTGCAAGATCCCCCAACCTCAAATTCTACAAGGGAAAGCCAATTTTCTTTAGCTTTTTGTTGCTAACTATGCTGAAATTACTAAAGGGTTCATGCATCTCTTGAAAAAAGGGGTCCCAATCTATTGGGATGAAGTAGCTCAGTGCTCTTTTGAAGCATTGAAACACGCTCTGACATCTGCCTCTCTGCTCAGTCCTCTGGATTATGGCAAGGATTTCTTGTTGTATTTCTCTGACACAGAGTCTACTATCAGCATAGTCTTGGTCCAAGAAGATGATGCAATCGAAGAGAATGTTATCTACTATCTTAGTTGAGGTTTGGTTGGACCAGAACTCAACTACACACATGTTGAGAAATCACTTTGGAATTTGTTCACACTATCGAACAGTTCCATAATTATATTTTACTTCACAAGACCACCATCGTAGTCGTCTTCAACCCTTTTCAATATGTGTTAACATGGTGGGTCATCGGCGTGAAAATCAATTGATGGATAGTCATCCTACAAGAGTTTGTCTTTGATTTTTTTTTAGGCAAAATCTAAAAAGTCCTTGGTCTTTGTTGAACTAATCTCAGAACTTTTGGTCGAGAGTGGCGATATTTCTCCCAAAGAGTCATCGATCAACGAAGATATTTTTCTTATCGCGTCTTCAGACCCTTGGTATGGATATATACTTGTGTATATTCATACTTTGAAGTTCCCTTCTTTTGCTTCTCACAATGAGCATCGACGAATATGGCACCAAGCACATAATCATCTTATCCTCGATGACACTTTATATCATCGAGGAGTGGATTGCATTCTTCGATGATGTCTCACTCACGAGGAAGAACAAGTTGTTTTAAACGACTGTCACACAGGAGCATGTGGTGGTCATCTATCTAGGTTGGCAACAACCCAAAATATTATTCACGATGGATACTTTTGGCCCTCGTTAATCAAATATTGTGTTAAGGTAGTCAAGAAGTGTCACACATGTTGGATCTTCCATCGAAGGATGCGGGCACACCTAGCTCCCATGTTCCCAATTATTTTCGTCGATCCCTTCACTAAGTGGGGGATTGATTTCATTACATGTCACCCAGTTTCAGGTAGGGGACATCGTTATATCATCGTAGTAGTAGAATACTTTACTAAGTGGGTTGAAGCTATGTCGACATTCAACAATGACGGGGAAACGACTACCCTTTTTTTTTTCAACCAGATTGTAGCCAGGTTTAGTATGCCGAAGGAGATTGTCACTGATCATGACAGTCACTTCCAGAACAAAATGATGTCTAAATTAACATTAAAACTAGGGTTTAAATAGGAACATTCATCTCCTTACTACCCATAAGTGAATGGTTAGGTAGAAGCTGTTAATAAGTCTCTCAACCCTATTCTTCAATGAACGATTAATTCGGTCAAGTCAAATTGACATTTGATGTTGTACTCGACACTTTGGGCTTATCGAACTTCAGTCAACACTTCTACTAGTTTTTATATTTTCCAACTCGTATATGGGCTGGAGGCAGTCTTACCCATTGAATTCCAGATCCCTTCTCTTAAATTGATAGTGGATCTATTTCCTGACACTATACCACTTGAAGAACATCTTTTGTATCTTGAGCAGCTCGATGAGAAACATCAAGATATAGCCTTGGCCAACAAGGGTGACAAACAACGTGTCAAGTGTCAATATGATCGGTCTGTCCACCCTCAGATTTTCTCTGAAGACAAACTTGTCCTCATCTACAACCAAGACAAAGGTCCCTTGGGGGCACGAAAGTTCAAACCCATGTGGTTGGAACCTTTCATTGTGAAAGAAATCTTAGAAAAGGGTGCTTATCGTCTAGTTGATTTCGAGGGTAATTCTTTATTAGAGCCTAGAAATGGGATCTACCTTAAGAAGTATTACACTTAGGTTGGTCCCCTGAGCATGACTTCTTGTATATATGTATAGTTTTTTATACAGTCTTGTCTTTTTGTTTGATGGACGTGTAGTTATTATTTTTTCTTTTCACTGTGGAAGATTTCAAGTGAATCTGAATTCTATGTTGAATTCGCAGACTGTGCTAACCGACACACTTGGAGGCTTGCTTTCGCAGATTGGGTGATTTTTACACCTTTTGGTCAGTTGGATGTCTTCTGGAGGTATTTGTCTGGGCGAAGCAACCAATAATGTTGTTGAGAATAGTGCAGTAATAGAGTTACTACGTGATTCCTTATCACATGGTATTTCTCACCTCCGGGTTTATCTGGATGTTGAACTGGTCGTGTCTCAGTCAAATGAGATATACCATGTCTATGATCACACCCTTCACCAATGATTCCTTAGGGTACATCTCTTAGAATACTATTTTGATTATATTACTTATATTCATGTTCCTAGGAGATCAAATCAACTTACTAATACATTGGCTAATCAAGTATTAGATTGGCATGTTTCTCACACATAAACGTAAAACACACACATACACATTTAAATACATTTGTACAAAAATGTTTCTCCATAAGAAAAAAAATATGTATATATAATATATCCCAAAAAAAAGTGTCATGAGTACAAAGTGGACCATAAAGCCTCCAATAAAGTTGGTATACATAGCTGGGCTCAAGCCCTCACTAACTATAGAAAGTTCCCTCGACACATGTGTGGTCCAAAACTAACTATGGTCTAGGGCGGACAGACCGATCATATTGACACTTGACTACTGTAGTTCCCTCGATTACTGTAATGAACTACGATGTTCACAAGACACCAGAACAACTAGACCTAAGTCTTGGGAACCCCTACTACATGTGTCTACATAGTCGGGGTAATGTCCTCTATCTCAGTCGTCAAAACTACATGAGTGAGAGTTGTCAGGTTCCTCTCTACTCGTCATAGTACTCTCTCTACCTCTTTGGTTGGGGGTCCTCTTATAGCTGCTGGTCCTCCTACTCCTACTGGCCCGACCTTTGGTTGAGGGTGACACTTGGTCCTGGAAAAGTCAGTCGGTCACACTGGTCCCACATCAGTATATAACAACTATTTGAATTAGTACTTTGACATTAACATAAAAATGATAATTAAAAAAAAAATTTAAATTTTTAAAAGTGTGTTTACTTGTCTCACCGCGCTCCTCTCCAGGAGGCATGGGCATATAAGGATCCCTTAGGAAACTTATCCCTGCATATGTATAGTCCCCAATCACTAGAATCTGATGGGCCCACCAATCAAAAAATTTGTCATCAAAGGCTTCCTGGACTCTCCCTCCACCCTGTCTAGGAAACAACGCTACCCACTTGCACAATGCCGAAAATGAGGCAATATGGCCCAACACTGTCTCCCTCGGGCTAAGGCTAGGCACTCTCTCAAAGAAGAAAGTGCACAATATAGTTCTGAACCTGAAGTTCTTGTTCGTTCTTCTGCAATAGTCAGTGAGTTGTTTCTTTATGCATGTAAGCATGGTAGTGCTCCAGTAAAAAATAGTGGCATCCAAGCACTAAACTGCACAATGCGTCTCTACACGAGAGGCCTAATGATGTGCTACAAATCCCGTGATCCCCTCAATCATGAATAGTACAATCCAAAAAATGGAGGATATCGATCTTATCTATCGACAACCGAGATTCTACTTTCTTGGTACTAGCCTCACAATACATACCGATGCTATCCTCTATGTTGTATGGCCTTGGAGGAAAGGTCCTCAAATTGACCAGTTCCCCCCTCCTTGAGAGGTCAGTCAAAAAGTATATGTCCTTCGTCATTAGATTCAGTTATTGACCCTCTAGAATGAACGCCTCTACATCTGGATGTCAATACTCTATCAAGTGGTTCAACAGTCTAGGTTGTGCCCTCATGAATGGACATTGGAAAAACTTCCACATAACACACTGTTTCAACATAGAAAGACATAATACTATGATCCTTCTCTACCAAGACATCTAGTTCCTCATGTTCCCTTTCTCGCCAATGAACATACATCCTATTGCAAAACATTTGGAGAGGATTATCCCTTCTTGTTACTTTTTTTTTAACATTAAAAGAGGTGTACGTGGGATTCCTTTAAGACAATCATGTATGTATGTGAGCTAAGTGTTACTTTTCTTGTGTACATATGCGGGATGGGTGTGGACAACCCACGTACACATAGGCTCGACCCTTTTACAAGGGTGTGCACCTTCCAAACATTAAATTAACCATAAATGGATGGATGAAAATGAAAATAAAGGGTGTTTGTACTTACTTGGTCCAAGTGTGAGGATATTTCGTCCACCATAGCTCCTTGAATTCACATTTTGAGGAAGAGGGTTTTTTACCTTTTTGGTTATTTTCCAAATTGCAACGGTTAAAATGAGCTTTCCACCTCTATTTATGGAATTGTTTGGCCCTTTTTTCCCTAATTTGGTCCCCTTTATCCCCTTTCTTGGCTTGGTATCTACTTGAGTTCCCTTTTGAGAGATCATTGGGTCGTCCTAATGAACTTTTTCTTTTAGTTTGGTGTTTTCTTGAGATGGGTTACACTTATATCATCCCATGGTAAAAGTCATTTTTTCAACATTTGCATATAGGTTAGGTTTTCACCACCTTGAATTTTGCATGTTGTTGACTTTTCTTCTTTGCCATAGGATCGATCCCATCGAAGTGCGACACAAAACCTCCTCTATTTCTTTAGAAGTGTCATAATTAGGTGGTAGAGACTTCCTCTACATGGATGCCTTAGGTAGATCCTTTGCTGCATTTTGGTATCCATGCTGTGAGTTTTATCCTTAGGCCTGGGAGTCCTTTTAGTCTTGCCATGATTACGTATTGAAGCCTCATTCTTCTTTCTAGTAATCATTCTTGGCTATTCCCACGGGACTTCCTAAAGAGCATGGTTTTTTGTCTTTCAAGCTCGCTTAAAATTTGAAAACAACATCTAACGAGAGCTCATTTATTCTTTTCGGTCTCGTTTGGATTACTTGAGAAAAGAAGCCCTCGTGGAGTCTTGTTTAAGCCCTTTTTATATTTTCTAAAATTGAAAATATTATCGAGCAATATTGTTTCCCTTCACTCTCGCCAAACTCAAATTTGAAGGCACATTTTTTTGGCTGTATTTTACCCCTTTTTTGGCCCGGACGGTTAATTTACGGATAAAGGTATTCCCTAAGAGCTTCGGTTCACTAGGAGACTATTCCCAGGCATAAGTTTAACCCTTTTTCGGTCTCGAGGGACTAAATTTTTGAAAAACGGCCATTCTCTTTGGTTTTGGTTTATCTCTTTTTTGGGCCTTGGACATTACTTACGAAAAAGGAACCCCCTCAGAGTCCATATTTAAGCTCTCTTCAGACTCCCTAAATATGAAAAGATCATCGAGTGACCTTGTTCCTTTCACACTTGTTAATTGGTTCAGAAAGAACATCTATTTTGCATAGGTTTAACCTTTTTTGGGGTCGATAGATTATCTAGGAAAAAGGTACGCCTTGGGAGACATGTCTCGTCGGGAGATTTCTCCTAAGTTATATTTTATACTTTTTTGGGCTAAGGAGACTAAACTCAGAAAAAGGTTGTGAGTCCATAGTTATGATCTTTTTAGACTCCTTAAAATTGAAAAGATAGCCGAGTGATCTTATCTCTGTCACACTCGTTAAAATGGTTTTGAAGAGACATATTTTCAGTATAATTTTAACCCTTTTTCGAACTGACTGTAATAGTTATGAAAAAGGAACACTCTAGAGTATTCTTTTAGTGTTTTTCAAACTCTATAAACGTGAAAAACCATCGAGCTTACCTTCTCCGGGCTCATCAAAATTCACATAGAAGGAGTCTTGTTGTGTCATACTTCATCACATCGCATGTCTCATCCTTTCATCTTTGGCCTAATGCCAACTTCATGTTGCTATTAACTCAACCTTCAAAGCATTCCTTAAATGCAATCCTTGCAACACTTTTTCCCTTGCGATCTGCCACCTTGATCCATGGAGAAATTTTCCCAAGTGTCTTTATCTTGCACATGTATCCTTGCACTAAGCATCATTGTGTTCCATGCGCTTGGAACTAGTTTTATTTCCCATGACACTTGTTCCTCTTTTGTAACACAACATTCTTTTATTCTTTTTCAAGTCATTAAAAATTTGAAAAAGACAAAAAAAAACAAATATTCCAAAAAGAGGGGACGTGATATACATACTATTTTTCAGCATCAAGATCGTTTCCCTTGGACAAAGCACATCCTTCCATTTGTTCGGAAAACAATGGGATATAGTATGACCTTAGCAATCTTTCTCGCTACATAGAGTTATGTCCTCCTCCATTTGGTTACTCTTCCAAACATATGGAGAGTTTGTGGTGCCCCCTGTATCACAAACTTATGTCAATATTACATTACCCGAGTCTCATCATTTTGTCGTTCTTTTGTCCAAGGAAATTTTTATCCAACCTGAGTCGGCCATTCTGCATTTTATCTCTTTACTTTCATGAGTTGGCCATCCCAAGAGTCCAGTCAAGTTTAGATTCAAAATAAATCAATTTCTGCGCTTGATGATCGAGATCCTCTAGTCTTTCATCAATGACATGTCATAGACCTCAGGATAGTGAGTCTTATACTCCTATTGTTCTCCTACCTGAGTTTTGAATATCTTGAAGTTGTTGCTCGAGCTATGACGTCCTCATCTCTAGCCACAAGCATCAATGTTTCTTAAAGATGCATATTATATTGTACTTGTATATCTTCAAATGATTTTGTGATGTAGATCTGCTATATATTGCTCGCGACTACACTTTATATAGACATTTATATGACATGTGTTAGCACTAAGAATCACCCTCAGATTGCATAGAAGGTAAGCCTGGTACTCATCAGGTTATGTGTAAATGTAAATGATTTTTCAGGAGGTCAAATGGATAAGACTCAAGATAATAATGTTCTAACTCGGAAATCTGGGCTAGCATGCACAAACAATTGAGGTCTTGATTAACTTCAGTCAGTAAGTGGGAGTAAAGGTGATTAGAGGGAATAATTTAGTGAGGAAAATGTATAGGTTTTTTGTGGACATCAGTTCTTCAAGCAGCCTAAGGAAGAAAAACTCAAACACAAGATCTTCTTGAATTCAAATTTTAAGGAAACTGAGGAACATCATAATAATACTATAATCAAACATTCATCATAATATCACTACAACAATCCATGTGAATCATTCAAGCATGAATAATTCAGTATCAGAGGCAAATAATTTGGAGTAAGAAAGTTGACTTATATTAATCATGAAGTCTCAAATCAAGTACATGACCAGTTAACCAGTAGTTTCATCAAAATATTACAAAATAAGGGAGCCTAGCTCAAACATCTGACCCTACTAAAGAATTTAGACTATATATTTATAAAAAAAGGAAAGGCAATAGATGGAGGTGTGAGCTGGCCTTATTAATAAGATTAATGTGAAAAATTCTCTTAGCCTGTAGGGGTGTAGAACAATTGGCAAGTGCCTTGTAAATGGAAGTAAATATGTAAAGGAGGTCTCAAGTTCGATTCTCACCCCGATTTACTTGTGTTACATGCTTATGGGTTGTGTGGAGCACCTGGCGTTATAGTGGTAGCGAACGGGTATCAACCACGTATCAAGCACGTACGAGAACCACGAGTTGTCGATTCCCCAGTATATATAAAAAAAATAAAAAAAAATGTGAAAATCTCTCTTGATTTACTTCAACATTCTCATTGGTTGGTTAGAGAGTATCCTAATTATTATATGAGAAGGGAGGTTACATACTATTTATTTGTGATAGGGGACGTTCAATGAAAATATTATTTTGTGACCAAGAAAGACAAAAAAATATGTTTCATAGAAACTTCCCCAATAAGATGTGAATTAATGGAAAATAATGCAATAAGATGTGTTAATTAAGATTTTATGTATGGTTTCAAAATGAAAATGTATTACTGAAGGATTTGTGCACAGTTTCAATCTGCATTTATTAATAATAATCCAATTTTAAGGTTATGGCTAAGCCAGACACCAAATTGGTGTATGAGACCCCCTTGTTTGTGAGACAAGGGACCCCCTCCATGCAACGATTTGATTGCTAAAGTTTACGAAGGTATACATGCCCTACGACCCTCTGGATTTGAACTTGTGACCTATTATGAGGAAACACATGTTCTTAACCATTAAAAATGCTTTCAAAGAGAGAATCAAATTTTATTATTTTTCAGTCAAAAACATTAAAAAAATGAGCCTTGCATCATTGTTAAGATAAGCTTCACACGTGCACTGAGAATCTAGAAACATATCCTATATCACCTTGTAATGAGTACTCACATCTTTGAATTAAATGTACTAATATTTAAACTTGATTCAACTTTGAAAATCTTTCAAACATATAGTATAATGATCCATAGGTTGGAATATCAAGAATCTATGTTGGACAAATATTAAAATGGGAGCAAGGAATGCGTTGAGAACCCTATTGAATTAATGTAATGATACACATAAATACAAGTAGTTTTATCTTAAGATATACAAACTACCTTGATCACTCAATCTACTCAATTGAGCGAATATCTCAACCTCACACGATTCTATGAAGCATCTAGTTGGAGAGAATCTCTCAAATCCAGAAAGATCTAATCACCTCCTACAACCTAGGAAACAAACTCTAAGTAGAGACCAAATCTACCTAATCATGACCAATATTAATAATAATAACCACACATATGATCAAACCTAAGACAAGTAGTAGTTACGTATTCCAACAATCCCCATTAACGACTATTTGTCTTAATCTTTGTTCGTTAAGGTCTTCGTCAACATCTTCTCCTTTGCAACACATGATCCATTATGAGTTGAAGAACCTCATGATCAACAAGGTTTATCTCTAGTCCAACCTGAAGCTTACATATCATACCTCAATCGTAAATACATCAACAATGTAACATCCCCACTATAATCCCCGGTTTAATTAATGTTTATGTAAATATAATGTGTGGCTACTGCCAAAGTGATGTAATATGTGAATTGTATTCCAATTTTTAATAATAAAATGTGATGCCAGCTGCTAAGGGGATATGGACAAGAGATGGGTGCTAAATTAATCAACAAGAGAGGGGAGTGTCTAGGATAATGGCCAAGGGGGGGAGTTACCCATCTATATTAATTCAACCCATTTTCCTAAATTTTCTATTTGTATATGAACCTTTCCATTTATGATTGAGTGTTCCCAAAGCCAATCATTGAATACATGTAAGAGGGTGGGTGTAAGTGATCACATCCCAAAGTTATTGGACACATGGGGGTTGAGTACAATCATCTTGGGGAAGAGTGTGAGTCAAGAAAGGTGAGCCAAAGAGAGGAAATTCTTATGGGTTGGGACAATAATTTTTAGTTAGTCAATGTGGTGTGTGAGAAGCAAGTAGAGAGAAAAAAAAGAGAGTTAGAAGGTGGTGCAGCCATGGAAAGTGAATTCTAGAGCAAGCTAGATCATATTTGGAGTGAATTGGAGCTGGAAAACAAAGGAGCTAGGTTTTCAGGTGATCCGAAATGATCTTTTAAAGACTTGGTTAAGTTTTAAATCACGAGTTAATTAACCAATTAGGAATTGATGAAATGAGAAGAAATTAATGAGATATCATAACAACCATAATAAGAAATTCAAATCAAAATGTAAGCACAAAGATCCACAAACCATAACAATAAATTTGTGAACAGAGTTCGACAAGAGTGCCTACATCTACGAGCCTTTGTCTCAGTGGGTGAGGCTTTCTTATTTCTCTTCAATGCTCCAAAAGTACATCAGAAAAGTGTCAAATGGATTACAAATTTGTCTGGTTATGTTCTTCTCGACCTCAAGAATAAAACACAACTAACGAAACTAAAAACGGTTGAGCGTAACTCCCATAATTGGCCCGCAAAGTTCCCCTTCTCAATTGCTTCCCTACATAAAAATGGCTTTGGCTTTCAAATTCCTCAACATTTCTCTTGTTCTGAACCTCATTAATGCTACTAAGAACTCTTGCTTTATATTGAACCAGATTTTATGAGAAAAATAAAATGAATACAGATTATTAAAATATTCTTAACACAAAATAACAGAGATATAGTAAAACTATTTTTCTATTCAATAAGGAAATAAGTCGAAACTGTAAAATGCAGTGGAAAACAAGCTTGCTCGAATGATTGTGGCTTATCTCTGAGAAGAGATGTGACGGTTGTGATCATTTGCAAGAAGATGGTTACAATGAGGCTTTGAAGGCCTTTTACAATAAACAAGAGTGTCAAAAACCCTAGACATCCAAAAACCTAACCCTAGGAGATGAAGCACCAAAAGTCATGTGGGCCCCGTTTGGGTAAGTTAGTACATCAACTTCTCGAGGTCGTAACTTTTGCATATGATCTATGTTTTAAGCGCACGATAGTCTGTTGGAAAGGTCTAACCGAGAAGAAGAATTTTCTACTGGCCTAGGTGATTGCCTCTAATAGTCATCTGTGCCTCAAATCCCCTAAAAACGTCATTTAGGGCCTCAAAACGACCCCGAAAGTTTGGAACCCGAAAAACTTCCACGGTGTAAAAAATTATTTCGAGCCAATGGAATAGGTGGGTGGATGTCAATATACACCTATATCAAGCCTCTCTCCTTAGGAATAAATGGTCTCCATTGCGTTGAGTTCCCCCGTCAGATGATGAAATTTCTACTGAATCTGGCCCCGGGTGAGCCACTTGCCTTGGTGCAGGAGATGCCCTGCTCTGATGACTCAATAAAGTTGGATTATGTGTTGTCAAGTGCCCTTAATCTGTGTGTCCAAAATATGATCATTGGATTCCTTTTTCATGCAGTTAGGGTTGAGTTCTGTTGGTGTCAACTTCTCTGTTATCTCTGAGGTGTCCAATAATGGTGGGAAATATGGCCGAAGGAGAGCCACATTGAAGACTAGATGAAGACCAAGGAAGGGGGGAATGTTGAGCTCAAAATCATTTTCACCCACATTGGTGATGGTGTACGACCCATAACGGAGTGGGCGAATCTTTCGATGGGGCCCTTTAAGGCGTTCTTTCTACAAATGCAACCAAACTTTATCGTCCACCTGAAACTTATGTGGCACCCGATGTTGATCATGATGTTGTTTGTACTTGGCATTAGATATTTGTAGAATAGTCTGAACTTGTTTGCGGATGTGATTGATCCTCTCAATGAACCGGGTGGCTTTTTCAGCTTTTGGTGGTGCAAGGGATAGGTCGGTCAAGGTGGTCACCATGGGTAGTGCAACATTCATGGGGCCCAATGGTTGGAATCCAAACCCCATCTGAAAGGGGTTGTGGCCAATTGATCTACACATGGCTCGGTTGTAGCTACGTTGGACATAGGGAAGACTCTCATCCCATGAGCGAGGGTGTTTTTGTTGGAATATTTGTTGTTATCATTGATGTCAACCCTAGTCATGGGTTTTGAACCGCAAGATTGATGAAGGTATTTGGACATGAAGGACAATGAACATGCAGATAAAACACCCATGGATGAATAATATACATCATGTTGTTTCCGATGGTATGTGGCATGTCACATGGATCCTCATGGTTGAGGAGAAATGAATTTTTGAAGATGACAAAGTGAATTGAAGAAGGAAGTACATGTAGGCCCTGAAGATAATTAAAAAAAAAGAATTAAAAAATAAGAAAGTGTCAGGTTGGACCTAATGTTAAAATGAAGTTACATAAATGGTATAAATACATATCATTATACATTCATTTGATACACAAGTCAAATTTCATAGGAAATCACAAGTAAAGAAGGCCGAATTTCAAGGGAGGATGAAGTCTTTTGGTGATGTGTTCTAAGGTATGTTATTTTCAGGTCATCTTACCATTTTCGCTATAACGTTTTTTCTAGAACGATTAAGATGGTGAAATTGATATGGTATTGAGAAGACATATCGAGGTACATGTGGTAAAAGTTTCAACTCTTGATTCTCTATAATTATGGGTATACACTTTGTGGAAGATAGGGTTTTTGACCAGTCCCGAAGCTAGTCAATAAACATGTGTTCCGGGTAAAAACATCATAACTTATTCATAGAGAATACAAATGAAGTGGGACAAATTTCATTGGAAAGAGTACAGACTGTAGTTTCTTTTGTTTTAGTTTCATAATCTGATGTTAAATATTGAGCGTGGGGCATTATGTACAAGTTCAGTGTCCTGAATAAACCATAATTGAACAAGGTCTACCATTCTCTCTATAACTTCTTTTTGGGGAGGATTCAAGGAGTGAAACTTGGAGAAGTTTCAGAGAATACATGAGTAATATTATCTATAGGATCAGAGTATTCCAATAATTGAATAATTTCATAAATTGAAGAAGTCTCGGGAAGCATTATCAGGTTCTATGTGATGGTTGGTTGATGGTGATGATTTAATGTAAAGTTTTATTATCTCTCATATATTCTTGGGTGGAAGGAAGGGGCAAGGATGGAGAGTTGAAATCTCTCTTGATATTGGAGGATTGAAACTTCCTCTTGGAGGTTTATCCCTCCCTCTACATTTGGAAGTTGTAGCTACCTTTGGAAGTCATTATTTCCCTTGAACAATAACTATTGATTATTTCTCATATATTGTGCATGGTGTATTGTGGTGTATTGGTGTAAATATTATACTATTGTTCATTTCTCATTGGATATAATTGAATGGTTTAAGTATAAGTTGAAAAAGGTTTTAAAT
>ML813735.1:76332-134205 GCA_009831015.1 Picea engelmannii
TCACACATGACCGAGGATCAAGACAAATTCATCAACTTGAAGAGAAAGGGTGGAAATGTTGCATTTGGAGATGACTCATCTGCCAAAATACTTGGAGAAGGTGTAGTAGAGCTTGGAAGAAAAAATGTAAAAGCAAAGAATGTCCTATTGGTTGAAGACTTGAAGCATAATCTACTCAGTGTTAGTAAAACGTGTGATCAATGATACACTCTTACGTTTGACTCCCGAAAATGTAAAATCAGAGAAAATAACCCAAGAAGATTGGTTGCCACTGCAACAAGAAGACCGAACAACATATAAATCCTAGACATGAAGAAGAGAGGGAATACATAAGCCACACAAAAGGATTCCAAGGAAGAAAAAGTCTCAAAGACCAAAAATAAGGATGAAGTATTATTGAGTGCCACATGTTCAGGAGGAGCAGCCCCAAAGAAGAGAGTTACCTTTTGCCATTAAACTCAGGGGGAGAAATCCCTACTCTTTGCCATTGATGTCAAAGGGGGAGATAAATTGGGATCCTGATGATAGGGGGAGCATGAGTCTTGCCATCAATGAAAAAGCGGGAGATTGTTGGAAGATTGGTTGTTGTCATTGATGTCAACCCTAGTCATGGGTTTTGGACCACAAGATTGATGAAAGTATTTGGACATGAAGGAAAATGCACATGCAAATACAACACCCATGGATGGATATTATACATCATGTTGTTTTCGGTGGTATGTGGCACGTCACGTGGATCCTCATGGTTGAGGAGAAATGATATTTTGAAGATGACAAAGTGAATTGAAGAAGGAAGTACATGTAGGCCCTAAAGATAATTAAAGAAAAGAATTACAAAATAAGAAAGTGTCAGGTCGGCCCTAATGTTAAAAGGAAGTGACATAAATGGTATAAATACATATCATTATACATTCATTTGATACAAAAGTCAAATTTCATAGGAAATCAGAAGTAAAGAAGGTCGGATTTCAAGGGAGGATGAAGTCTTTTGGTGATGTGTTCTAAGGTATGTTATTTTCAGGTCATCTTACCATTTTCGCTATAACGTTTTTTCTAGAACGATTCATATGGTGAAATTGCTATGGTATTGAGAAGACATATCAAGGTACATGTGGTAAACATTTCAGCTCTTGATTCGCTATAATTATGGAGATACACTCCATGGAAGATAGGGTTTTTGACCAGTCGTGAATCTAGTCAATAAACAAGTGTTCCGAATAAAAAAGTCATAACTTCTTCATAGAGAATCCAAATGAAGTGGGACAAATTGAATTCGAAAGAGTACATACTGTAGTTTCTTGTGTGAAAGTTTCATAATAGGATGTTAAATATTGAGCGCAAAACATTCTGTACAAATTCAGTCTCCTGAATAAACAATAATTGAACAAGGTCTACCATTCTCTCTATAACTTCTTTTTGGGGAGGATTCAAGGAGTGAAACTTGGAGAAGTTTCATAGAATACATTGAGTAATATTATCTACAGGACCAGAGTATTCCAAGAATTGAATAATTGCATAAATCGAATAAGTCTCAGGAAGCATTATCAGGTTCTATGTGATGGTTGGTTGATGGTGATGATTTAATGTAAAGTTTTATTATCTCTCATATATTCTTGGGTGGAAGGAAGGGGAAGGGATGGAGAGTTCAAATCTCTCTTGATATTGGAGGATCGTATCTTCCTCTTGGAGTTTTATCCCTCCCTTTACATTTGGAAGCTATAGCTACCTTTGGAAGTCATTACTTCCCTTGAACAATAACTATTGATTATTTCTCATATATTGTGCATGGTGTATTGTGGTGTATTGGTGTAACTCTTATACTATTGTTCATTGCTCATTCGATATAATTGAATGGTTTAAGTATAATGTGAAAAAGGTTTTAAATTGTACTTGATACTGATTCACCCCTCTCTCAGTATCAACAGTTTTGAGTTGTACATGTGTAGGATATGTACGACCATATGATTAACGACCTCAGTTTGGCCATCTGTCTGGGGATGGAAGGCAATGGATTTGGTGAGCTTGGTATCCAACAGTGACCAGAGGCTTGACCAGAACGAGCTGAGGAACCAACTATCACGGTCTGAGATAATGGTTTGTGGGATCCAAAAATGTACCCATACTCATTCAAAGAAGAGCTTGGCAGTGGTTTCTGTTGTGATGTTCTTCTTGCAGGCAGCTAGAATCGCCATCTTGAAAAAGAGATCAACAACAACAAAAAACACAGTCATTTCTCCTCTTGGTGGACGGGAGGCCAGACATGTAGTCCATTGAAATGGATTCCCAGAGCATGTTAGGAGTAGGCAGAGGGGTGTACAGGCCATGTTTCTTAGTGGTCGGTTTGACAATAACATAGGTGGTGAAGGACCTGATATACTTGTCGACATCCTATAAAATTTTCGGCCAATAGAAATGTTTCTGCAACACTGCCACTATCTTTTCGACGCCAAAGTGTATTGCCACTCGACTGTAGTGAGCTTCCCAAATCATCTTCGCATGCTCTCTTAATGGAACACAGAGATAGCTAAGACGACACAACATCCCATCCTGAAGATGGAAATTAGTAACCACTGAGTTGGCGCCCAACATTTGGTAGGTGGTGGAGAAGTCAGGGTCTGTCTCGTAGAGGTGGGGCCATCCGTAGGTCTCGTGACCACAAGAGTCTAGCACCATGGTGAGTGTCGCGACTGGGGGTCGACTGAGGAAATCAACAAATCAGTTGGTACTTCCTATTTTATACTCAATGTTGAGGTGGAACTTCTGTAAGTATGTTGACCACTTTTGATGGCGGTCATTCTGCAATTTTCCTTGGGTCTACATGAACTATAGTGGCTTGTGATCAGTGTGGATGAATGTCTCCTTCCCAAGAATGTAATGTCTCCACTAGAGGCAAGCTTTCACAATGGAGTACATTTATTTGTCGTAAGTAGGGTAATTATGGACAACATCTGGTAGTGTCTCACTATGATATGCCACTAGGTGGTCATGTTGAGTGAGAACGACGCCCACAGCATAGTTTGAAGCATCTGTCTCGATTTCAAATAGATGTTACAGGTCTGGAAATGAAAGTATCAGGGATGAGAACAAATGCTTCTTCAATTCATTGAAGGCTTATTGTTGGGACAGGCCCCACACAAATTTTACCTTACCACCACCCCTGGTTACTTGGCTGAGGGCCCATGCGATATGAGAGAATCCTAGCACGGACATGCGATAGAAATTGGCGAGGCCTAAGAAGCTCTGAAGTTTAGTGAGTGTGGATGGGATTGGCCAGTCACGGATGACCTAAATCTTGGTTGGATCCACATGCACACCATGCTGATCAACGATGTAGCCTAAGTAATGGACCCTGTCCATGCTGAAGGAGCATTTTTCCAAGTTTGCATATAGTTTGTGCTGTTGCAGGGTGTGTAGAACCTGTTGAATATGCTACAAGTGTTCCACCCAAGTCTTGTTGTGGATGAGGATGTCATCCAGATATTCCACTACAAAAGTATTGGTGAAAGGTCATAGCATATCGTCCATCATCCTCATAAAAGTTGTTGGATCATTTGTCAAACCAAAGGGCTTGACTAGCCATTCAAAAAGACCTTCTTTTGAAATGAAGGCATTCTTCCATACATTTGTCTGTTCTATTGGTACCTGGTGGTAGCCTGACTTTAGATCAATCTTATTGAAGTATTTGGCCCCTATGAGTTGATCAAGGAGGTTGTCGATTCAGGGAATCAGGTACCAATTTTGGAGTGTGATTTTATTCAGGGCCTGATAATCAATGCAGAGTCGTCAAGTCCGATTGGGTTCCCACAAGGAAATGAGCTAGGGAAGATGTGCACCTTATGGAACATTTCTTGGATCTACCTCTTGATCTCCTCATTTTCTAACAGAGAGCGGTGGTAGAATGGCCCATTGGGTAGCGGTTCTCCTGGGATCAGATCGATGGGATGCTTGATCTGGTAGTGCAGAAGTACCCCGGTAGGAGAGATCGGTCAAGGAGGCCCTCGATGTGGCTGTGATCTTTCGGTCACTCTGAGATCGAATCACAAAGATGAAAAATTTCCCGGTCTGAGAGATGACCTTCCTGCATTGCTTAGCAGAGATCAAGAAAATAACACTAGGAGGGACTGCCTCAGGTATCATGTACAATTTCCTGTTCAAAGTAATAAAAACACTACGAGGCCTAGACTCATATACAGCATGACATTTCCATAAATAAGGTTGTCCAAAAGGAACATTACAAACTTCGAGAGGAGAAACATCACACAATACCTCGTCTTTGAAGGGCTTGATGTCGTATGAAAGTCGGCATTGTTGGTCGATGCATAGATCTCTTCCTTGGTGGAGCCATCCAATGGTGTAGGGTTGTGGGTGCGGCATTGTCAGTAGGACCAACCGCTTGATGACCTCTATTGAGATGAGGTTCTTCTAACTACAACTATCAACGATGAAGTGCAATGGGATGACTTTTACCCACATTTGTGAATGGAAGAGGTGCTCTCCTTCTTCTGGATTGTCTGGTTCACGAGGCTGGAGCTTGGTAGTAGCAACTTTGGCACTGGGTTTTGCGTCAATTATCCATCTTCCCCTTTATGGTTCTGACTCAGAGTCATAACCCACATCTAATTCAGAGGCTTTCACTTCAGCCACTAGCGACTGCTTTGAGCAGCAGTTAGCAATGTTATGCCAAGGGCTCTTATGGAAGTCGCACCACTTCCCGATATCTTTCTTTGTCTTTCTGGTGTCCTTATTTTCTTGCGTCTTGGACTGGTTGTCCTGATACTGTCCATATTTTCTCTATCCTTTGTTTCGTGGGTTGGGGCCACCCTTTCCTGACGTTTGCTATGAGGGGTTCCCAGGCCCAAATTGCAACGTCTTTTGTTTGAGGTTCTTCTCGATTTTGACAGCATATCGATAGGTTGCACCCAAGGACGAGATGTCCAGAAATTTCATTTCAGTCTGGATGTATCTATGTAGAGCACCACAATACTTGAGCACCAGATGTCACTCTGAATCTTTGATAGCCATCTTGTTGCGCAATGTGTAGAAGATATTTGTGAACTCTAGCATTGTTTGGTCTCTTTCTTTCCGCAGTGTGGTCCATTTGGTATACAAGTTGTCATAACTTTCGACATGGTAGTATTGTTCCTTAATAGCATCCCTAAACGATTTCCAGGTGGTCATGACTGTAAATAATGAGGGTTCCTCTGTTTCCTTTTGCTCAAAGAAATTTTCCCACCAATATTTGACATGGGGAACAACTTTGAGGAGCGCAAAAGTAATATTTTCTCTATTCGAAAAGTTATGGACAGAAAAATACCCTTCTAGTAGATTCAACCACTTGTCTATAGCATTTTCATCTATCTTACCTTCAAATATAGGAATATCGAATTTGATTTGTACCTTGAAGGGGCCGCGCCTCCGCTTGAGGAAGATGTGTTGCATGTTGGTAGTCGTCGAGGGATTTGCGTGAAACTATCCATCATCTCCTTCCTCTATTGCGTGAGAGATTCCTCTAGCAACATTTTGAAAGGATCTCCTGTCCTGTCATATTTATTTTCTCCTGCCATGAGAGGTTGCTTGGGTGTGCGAGATCTTTTGTCCTCAAGAGAAACAAGCTCGAGACCCAATTCTTTGTACCCTGACCTCGTTGAGGACATACATTAAGACGAGAAGGAGCAGATCTCTCTGATACCACTCATCCGGATTTTATGAGCATAACGAAATGAATATAGATTATTAAAATATGCTTAAAACAAAATAACAGAGATACAATAAAATTGGTTTTCTATTCAATAAGGAAATAAGATGAAATTGTAAAATGCAGCGGAAAACAAGCTTGTTGGAATGGTGGCGGCTTATCTCTGAGAAGAGATGTGATGGTTGTGATCATTCACAAGAAGATGGTTAAAATGAGGCTCTAAAGGCCTTTTACAATAAACAAGAATGTCAAAAACCCTAGACATCCAAAAACGTAACCCTAGGAGATTAAGTGCCAAAAGTCATGTGGGTGTCGTTTGGGTAAGTTAGTACATCAACTTCCCAAGGTCACAACTTTTGTATACGATCTTCGTTTTAGGCGCACGAAGCCTGCTAGAAAGGTCTAACTGAGAAGAACAATTTTTGATTGGCGCAGGTCAATGTCTCGGGCAATCACTTGGGCCCCAAATCCCCAAAAAACGTCGTTTAGGGCCTCAAAACAACCCTAGAAGTTTGGAACCCAAAAAACTGTCAAAAAACTGCCAAGTTAGAAAACTGTTTTTTGAGCCAGTGGAATAGGTGGGTGGCCACCTATATCCACTTGGATCGTATATATATTTGAAGTGGGAATCAACCTCCCAACTTCCTCCCAAGATCTGGCCTCAAATCGGGCTCCAGATCTCCCAATAATGGGCAAAATCCATTAAAAACATCTGAAAAATCTTTATTATAAGGTAAAAACCAAAAAATGGCCAAATGTGCACGCTAGCCCCTGTCTTCGGGCTCTAGGTCACATGGGACAGGTCCATGTGTACATAGGATAGGCATGCTCCTATTCCTTAGCCTCGGTGTTGGTCATATGGGCCATATGGCCTGGTGTTATGCTCCCACGTGCCCTTCGAATTAGCTTAGGCTCCTGGCCCACAGCCCTGGGTCGCAGGCTAGCCCCTTGCTGACCGGGGCCTATCCAAAACTACATTCCATATACTAACTCAAAAGGGGAATATTCCATATGGAATAACAAGAACCACATTATCTCGATCAGTCTGCCCCCTTTCACGAAATCATTGGTGCCACGAAGGTCGAGGGTTCAAAACCCCCGGAAGCCATAACAAATTTTTGAACTAGCCGACATTGGAAAATTCTGGGGTGCCACGTGGCACCCTTTCATTGGGCCATGTGTCACCCTGTGATTGGACTGTACCACATAGTCACTAACACAATTATAAATATAGTTAGTGTATAGTCAGCATGTCACATCATCGTTGTACAACCCATTCAGTTGCCACGTTAGCTTTCATACAACCCAGTCACCTGCTCAATCACCTCTCGTACAACCACGTGTCGTGCCACATCATCATCTGTACTGCATAGTCACCCTGCCACATCAACATCTGTACAACCCAGCTATCATCTGTACTTCCATGTGTCAGCCTGCTATCAGGCCACATCATGTACGAACTGCCACGTGTCATCTATACAATGCCACATGTCAAATCTGTATAGGTTCCAACTTAGCTTGAAAATGCCAAATTTGACACATGTCACCTCCTGGTGATGCCACATCATCATGCTGACGTCACCTGTCGTGTTGTTGATGTCAATAGTATGACATGTTGACTTTGACCAGTTGACTTTTTGCATGTTTGGGAAATCGATCAGAACGCGATAACTTTCTCATACGACGCCCATTTGCGTAAAACATTATATGGTCTGAATCAACATGACGAGATGGAAAAAATGGCGCTAGTTTCGTCTGATTCCAATAAATTTGATTTTTAGGCCTTCCTAGATCCATTTTGGATCATGCCTCCCCACAAAGACCTTTTGGTTCTCCAAAAGGGTATTAACCAGTCATCAAGTGCGGGATAGGCCACCCCACTTGTTTTTTGTCCTTAAATTTTGTCATGTGCACCTGTCTCATCAAGATCAATTGCAAAACAACCATGACAACTGAATGCATATTGTTAGCTACTTGTACTCTTTCACATCTTACTAAATCCACTACCATCCATGTTGAAAACATTAGCAACGATAACATCATAAATATGACTGCAAATGACCTAATATGTTTGTAGTACTTGCACGACATTAGCTTATCTTGAAGCAAAGTATGATTTAACTTACATTCTACAACCATATCATGTTCATGCTTAAGATCAACTGTTTTTCTTGGCACAATTATAGGTGTATTGCTTGCATAAGCTACCTTCTTTCATTGTTCCATTGTTTGAAGAGATTGATTTGTTTTTATGTGATGAGCATGTACAACATATTGATTGCCTTCTTTAGTTAAGTGATATTGATTATGTTCCATGTAGAATTTTTCTTTGCGATCATACAAATAAGGACTACCTAAGACCATTCCACATTCATTGAGTGGAACCACATCACATGTTACCTCATCCACAAACTTTGATGAAATTTCAAACTTTAAAGTGCATTTCTTTGTTATGTGCAATTTATGATTGTTGCTTATCCATTTGAGTGAATAAGGTTTATGATGCATCTTAGTGTTTATTCCCAATTGTTTAACCACTTCCTCTGAAATCAAGTTAGATTGAGATCCACTATCTATCAATGTATCAATCTTAGTATGTTTCATCACCCTTATGTGAACAAATTTGCATCTAGAATCATATCCATCACCAATTTTACCTGTAAAACCAACTGTTATGATTTTAGTCTCATCGCCTGAATCATAGCTCAAGTCTATTGGTCATGTTGTTGTTGCAATTATTTTCCTCCCTTTCCTCTCTTTGAACCACTATGGTTTCTTCTCGGGATGCAATTGCCAACAATGGTCATAATCATGCCCTTCTTTCTTGCAATGCTTGCAAGAGAGCTTATCTTCCCTTCTTGTTGCTAAATTTTCTTTCTTGCCATTCCCTTTCCTTTTGTCCTCTTTCCTTGAAGACAATTCCCCTAAAACTCCAACTCTTGTTTTCCCTGCTTCAATGTATGTTTCTTGAACATAAACCTCATCAATATTAGTGGCTCCAAACATAAATATAGTGTTACAAATATGTGTAGGTGAAACTCCTATATACTTCATAGGAGTTTCTTGGGTATGTAATGGAATGTTTAACATTAATGCCATCTTAAAAAATTCATCTATGTACTCTTGCATTGTTTGTCCCTTTCTTAGTTTAAGACCTTTCCATTCAATTAAAGCTTTCTCTTTATAACCCAAAGGATAAAATTGTTTTCTAAGTGAAAAAACAAAATCTTTCCATGATCGAAATACATTACCAACTTGTTGTGTGCCATTTTGCAACTTATTTTGCCACCAGATGAGTGTTGTGCCTGCAAGACAAAGAGATGCCAACGTGATTTGAGTTGTCTCATCCTTGATTTGTTGCCCACAACAATAAAATTCCATCTGTCTGACCCAATTATCAAGCCTCGCAGCATTGACTTCAGCATCATACATGGGTAATTCAAATTTTACATCAAGCTTAAGTAAAGGCATATCATGTTTATGATTATGGGAATGTTTTCTTGCGGTGGATTTGGAACTTGTACTTGAAGAAGAAGAAGTTGATGGAGAAGAAGGAGGTGAAGGAGGAGGTTTAGGAGGATCCTCTCCTTCTTCACTTTTTTCTTGTTTAGAAGATTCCCCTTGGAAAGGCCTCTTCCATTCCAAGTAATCCTCATATAAGACCTTTACCATCTCAGACATGGAGAATAAAAATTTTTGCAACTCTATCTCGTTCTGAGACATTCCTTCTTCCGATGCCATCTCCTCACTTTGAGAAGTCCTCTTTCTCGATCCCCTTATAAAATATTTCCTTCACCATGAATTAGATTTTTCCTGGTAATCATGCAAACTCAAAAACCAACCGTCAACATGCTCTTATACCACTTGATATGAAATGATGTTTTAAAGACTTCATTAAGTTTTAAAGCATGAGTTCATTAACCAATTAGGAATTGATGAAAGAAGAAGAAATTAATGAGATATCATAGCAGCCATAACAAGAAATGCAGATCAAAATGTAAGCACAAAGATCAACAAACCATAACAACAAAGTTGTTAACGGAGTTCGACAAGAGTGCCTATGCCTTCGGGCCTTTGTCTCAGTGGGTGAGGATTTATTATTTCTCTTCAATAATTCAAAAGTACATCAGAAAAGTTTCAAATGGATTACAAAATGGTTTGGATGTGTTCTTCTCATGCTCAAGAATCCAACACAATTGACTTCACTGAAAACGGTTGAGCATAGCTCCCGGAATTGGCTTGCAACGTTCCCCTTCTCAATGGCTTCCCTACATAAAAATGACTTTGGATTTCAAATTCCTCAACATTTATCTTGTTCTAAACCTCCTTAATGTTGCTAAGAACCCCCAGTTTATATAGATTTGAAATGGGCATGAACCTCCCAACTTCCTCCCAAGATCTGGCCTCAAATAAAGCTCCAGATCTCCCAATGATGGGAAAAATCCATTAAAAACAACTAAAAAATATTTATTATAAGGTAGAAACCCAAAAATGGCCAAATGCGTGCGTTATTCCCATGTCGCCAGGTTCCAGGTCACAAGGAAAAGTTCCTAGTGTCCACAGGCTAGGCGCGCTCATATTCCTTAGCCTCGACGTTGGTCATATGGGCCATATGGCCTGGTGCTATGCTCCCACCCACCCTCTAAATTGGCTTAGGCTCCTAGTCCATAGCCCCTGGTCGCGGGCTAGCCCCTCACCAACCAAGGCCTATCCCGAACTACACACCATATACTAACTCAAAAGGGGAATATTCCATATGGCATAACAAGTACCATATTAGCCTGATCGGTCCGCCCCCTTTCACGAAATCATTGGCGCCATGGAGGTCGAGGGTTCGAAACCCCCGGAAGCCATAACACATTTTTGAACTAGTCGACATTGGAAAAATCTAGGGTACCATGTGGCACCCTTTGATTGGGCCATGTGTCACCCTGTGATTAGACCATACCACATAGTCACCAGCAAAGTCAACAATCCAGTCAACATATAGTCAGTATGCCATGTCATCGCCATACAACCCAGTCAACTGCCACGACTGCTTCCTATAGCCCAGTCACCTTCCACGTCACCTATTGTACAACCACATGTCATGCCATGTCATCATATGTACTACATAGTCACCCTGCCACATCAGCATCTGTACAACACAACTTTCATTTGTACTACCACATGTCAGACTGTTATTGGGCCACATCATGTATGGACTGCCACATGTCATCCATACAGTTCCACGTGTCAAATTCGTACAGGTGCTAACTCAGCCCAAAAATGCCAAATTTGAGTGACACGTGTCACCTTTCGTACTGCTGACATCAGCAGTATGGCATGTTGACTTTGACCAGTTGAATTTTTGCTTGTTTGGGAAATCGATCAGAAAGCGATAACTTTTGCATACGACATCCATTTGCAAAAAAAATTGTATGGTCAGAATCAGCTCGACGAGGCAGACGCAATGTCGCTAGTTTATTCCAATTTTGAGAAATTTGATTTTTAGGCCTTCTTGGATCCATTTTGGATCATCAGGCCTGAAGAGTTAACTTTGGTGTGAGTTGCACTAAATCAATAATTATCTATTGTTGGTTTGCTAATAGTTTTCCTTGCAGCAAGTTCCTTTGATTTCCAAGCTAAGAGATTCCTGATTACATGTGCCAGAGAGACAATGATAAATTAATGGGACACCCGAGGGACTGAGATCAGTGAAAGGGTACATTCCTTGGGTTGGACAATTCAAGTGGAAAGGAGCTAGTGGAAAATCAGAATAGTTGTAGGAGAATATCAATTGGGTTGTGAGTTTTATGAGTTGTGAGTGGATTATGAGAGACCACCCTCTTTTGTGGATTGCTAGCCTCAATTCAAGGGTGACTGGATGTTGAGATTTGGAACAAACAGTCTATGGTTAGGTGGAACGTTCGTCCCAAGAAGCTAGTTGCACAATTCTTGTTTAAAGATAAGTGTTTTATCTTGTGGCCGAGTTATTTAGATGTGTTATTGTTGTGCATGAACTCTCTGTAAATGAGAATGATTTATATGTTGTTGTAATGAGTTGTTTAGCTACATTTCATGTTGATTATTATCATGCTATAGATGCTTTTATTTTATGGTTGTATACAATAGCTAAATCTGTTTTAATTCGTAGATGAAAGCTATAGGAAATTAGTTAATTGTAAATGAATTAATTTAGTTAGCATAAATTTTGTTTTTATGTGTATTCCACACTGCAATGTCCCTCGGTTGGGTTGGGGAACGTTACATTATGGTATCAAATCTCTGGTTCAAACATTGGGCTTGTATGGGCCAAGATGGCCACAAATTCATGAAATTCATCGTTGTAGATTTTGTCAATGACGGGTCTAAGGAAAAACATAGATTTTAGAGAGAAATCCCCAATTTCGTGAATGAACTTCAAGTTTAAATGACTTCAGATGATTTGTGATGGTTAATGGAGTAGAGAAGTGAAGTTGCAGATTGAAATTTGACCTGGAATGGTCAAAATTCGAGTTTTAATGGCCACATGTAGAGTTACAAGAAGTTTAGAGAATCGGTGGTTGAGACTGTGTTTAATCTCGAGAATGACAACCGAGATTTACTATGATAAATTTAAAAATTCACAAGGATTCATCCATTTGAAAAGTTGATGAGATCAATGGTCGGGATTAAATTAAGGGTTTTGAAAGGGATTAGATCGACAATCCAGATCAATCAGAGAAAAGTTGAAATTTTTCTAAGTGCTAAAGTTCAACAAGAGAAATCATCGACGACTGATGGACAAATTGGATATAATGATGAAGAGTTTGGGTCGGCCATAAGACATCTGTAACTGTTGATAACTGACAGTAGGGGATCGGTCGAGTCCAGTGAAGTATTTTCAATCTCCAACAAACATCATCGATGGTCGATGGGTCAATGGTCGGGGTAGGCCGATTTTGGCAGATTGTTCGAATCAAGAAAGAGAATTTGTCAATGGTCGATGTGTCGATGGTTCGGCGTCAAACGAAGTCAGTGCGGTGTCAAGGTTGTCCAAGAGAATTGGTTGATGGTCAATGGGAAAAAGAGGATGATCATGTTTCATGCCATATCAACATTGATGTGTCATGCCATGTCAACCAAGTTGACACCTCGGGATGATGTGTCATGCCATGTCACCCAAGTTGACACATTGGGATGATGTGTCATGACACGCTAGCATCCACATGTCATGTCACGCCATTAGTTGCCACGTCAGCCAACAAAAGTGTCTATGGATGATCATTAAATTGATCGATTTGGGAAAGTATATTCAAAAACCATCAGGGATAGTTGATCATTGATGGGATAATGGTCGGGTGTCGATCGAAGTTGTTGAGAGTTCCATTCACCAACAAAGGTCTTCAATGACCAACGATTGACGACTAGGTCGGTCGGGTTGGAGTTGTGTGCAAGTCGATCATTAGGAGATGGGTTGATGGTTGATGATCGGGTCGAACATTTGGGGAAGCATTGTGCGCGCCCAAGGATAATGTTTTTCGCCAATGGCTGATAGAGAGTATATCAATGGTCCATATTGATTCCGACCTGAGATCAATGATGCAAATTGCATGTAGGCAAAATTGTTCCACATTTTCAAAAAAAAACAAACAAGTCTGGAGCCATTTTCTTATTTTGGCCTTAACTAGAGAAAATTACAATGAATTGGGATGAAACTTATAGGTTTTGTCCCCAAAGAGGAGGCCTACAAAAGCACCATAGAAGGCCCTTGTTCAATTCTACTTGGATTTGACAGAAATTGCAAAATAGTGGTTTTTAAAGATCTAGGTCCAGATCATTGACAAAAGTCCAGATTAAGATGAAACTCTTGGGGATATTCCAAAATGTAGAAACAGAAATAACCCATGAATTAACAGAATAAATCCTATGGGGATTGGAAAGGGGACACTGAAATAGGCCAAAATCCATTATTTTGGGCCACTTTTTGGGGATTTTTTAGATTTTTGGAGAAGGAAAAGTTACCCTAGACCACAAAACTGGAAAATTTTAATTATTCTACTTTTTATATACTCATAAATACAAACAACGTTTTTTTAGTGAAATTTTTCTAGAAGTGCACAAATCGTATCAGTTCTGCTAAAAATTCCAAGTCTAGAAAAATGAGTGAAAAATGACAAAGTTGACGATTCCATATTGCTGTAATTTTTTATTGAAACATAAGATTGAAATTACAAACATTTTATGGATTCCATGTTGTTATTTTTATTTATGTCTCATACAAAAGTTTCTCCAGTTCCAGAAATATTTTACTATGTAGTTGACAAAAGTTAGCATTTCAATAAAATTGCACCAGTAGAAAAAATGCACAGAAAGTGGTGAAAATGTTTTTTTCAGGAAGCCATAACTTTAATCTCAAAGATCGGATTGGGGCATCAGTACAACCATTGGAAATATATTTTAGAGAGGAATGCATATAGGAAATCATATTTTGAATTGATGCAATGTATCCTTCATAAATTGATGAGGAAACAAAATGTATTCTAATTAATGAAACATTTTATAGTACACATGTTCTAACAGTAATTATTACATGCAGAGTTCTTACAGAATTAGAGATACGAAAATAAATTTTAAGTTCTTATATGAGAACTGAAGTTATGGAAGATGCTTAGGGATATTATATCCAGGAGGAAGAGATCAAAGGTCTGCATTTCAGCATGAGGAATGTTGAGACAAAGTCAAATGGAAGAAGAGATAGGCAAGAGCTTGTCACTATGAGAAGTCTACATAGGGAAGTGAAGAGATATAGGGATGATAATAAAAGGATTATGAAGGATCAAGAATAGATACTTCAGAGCTTAAACATGTTGCATAAGCAATTTAACAAATATTTTGGCACCAAGCAAGCAGTTAATGCTAGATAAGTATCATCATCTAGATCCCATAGAAAAAGGGATGATCATGTAAATGATAGGCAATCAAGAAGCGTGAGTATATGCCATCATTCTCCAAGGAAACCCACTAGAATAACTCGTGCAAGCTCAGGGCCAGGGAGCAGCCCAAGTGTGTCTCTTGTTTGGAGGCAAAAAAGAAGGCCTGAGGCAGAAATCTTGCAAGGTGAACTCAAGAAAATCAAGCCACCTACTTTCAATGGTGAACACCGAAAGGGTGAAAAGTTCGAGGCCCGATTGTTGAAAATAAATAAATATTTCCAACTGCATGATTACCCCTCCCGAGTAGAAGCTAGAATTTCCAACTACCACTTGTAAGGAAAGGCAACCATGTGGTGGGATCAACTTAAGCAAGCCAAGAAACTTGATGAGAAGAGGATCTCATGGAGGTAGTTCAACGGATATTTCCAAGAGAAATATTTTTCCAAGCATTACTATAAGAGAAATATGAAACATTTCTTTGAACTCAAGTTGGGAAACATGACAATGGAGGACTATGAGAAGCAGTTCTTTGAATTGTTGAAGTATGTTGATTTCATCAAGGATGAGAAGGTCAAAAACCAAAGGTTTCTAAGTGGGTTACCCTCCATTTATAGTGACAAGATTCAATATGACAACCCAAATACCTTAGAAGAAACCATAAGGAGAGAAAGACACATTTTATGAGCAAAGCAACGAAAGGCCAGTTTTCCAAAAATATTGGAATGATAAGATGAAAGGGAAAAATTATCAAAGGCATAAAGATTTTAATCCATCCTTTTTCAGAAATAAATCCAAAGAAAACCAACAATTCCAGGCATCCCAAAATGAGAAAAAGAATGTAGATTCATTTGGGAAAAGTCCAAGGAAACAACCTGTTCAATGTTGGGGATGTGAGGGAAATCACTTATATAGGGACTTCCCTCACCAAGGAGAAAGAATGAGGATTGTGCACAACATTCAAGAGGTAGAAACAATGAAAGACATGGGAGGAAGCATGCCAAGGATTTATGCAACCTTGGACAACAAACAATCCGAATATCAATCCCCCATGATTGAAGTAGAAGGTAAGATTGATAATCAACCCATAGCAATTTTAATTGATTTTGAAGCTAGCCATAGTTACATAAATGCTAACATTATTGAAATATTTCATTTGCAAAGAAGTAAGCACAATAAATATTGGTTAGTTCAGTTAGCCACAGGGGCTAAGAGGAAAATCAATGAGTTGGTTAAATATTTCTTGATGGACATGAATAGACATAGCACAAAGGTAGATGTAAACATCACACCGTTGGGTTCATATGACTGTCTAATTGGCATGGATTGGTTGGAAAAACATCATGTTGTCCTAAACTATTACATCAAGACAAATACATGTCTTGATGAGGAAGGGTAGTAAGGAAAGATTCAAGACATTTCAAGAGTTGTAATTGTTAGAGATATTTCAGCTATGCAGTTGAAGAAGAGATTCAGGAATGAATGTCAGATGTTTGCATCCCATATGGAGGAGGAAACAAAAGATAATGTGGAAAGCATTGAAGACCATCCAGTCTTGAGGGATTTTGAAGATTTTTTTAGAGAAATTCCAAGATTTCCACCAAAGAGAGACATTGATTTCTCTATTGATTTGGTGGCAGGAGTTTCCCCAGTGTCTAAGATACCTTACAAAATGGGCACACCAGAACTAAAAGAGTTGCAGATGCAACTCTAAGAACTTTTGAAGAAGTGGTATATACGCCCAAGTGTGTTTCCTTGGAGAGCCCCGGTTCTTTTTGTGAAGAAGAAGGATGGAACCTTAAGGCTGTGTATTGATTTTAGACAACTTAATAAGGTTACCATAAACAATAAGTATCATTTGCCAAGAATTGATGATTTGTTTGATCAGTTGAAAGGTGTGAGAATATTTTCGAAGATTGAATTGAGATCAGGCTATCATCAATTATGGATAAAGGAATAAGACATCAACAAGACAACATTCAGAACACGATATGGGAATTATGAATTCATGGTAGTGCAATCTCGGCTATCAAATTCCCCAATGGTATTTATGTGCCTGATGAATGGGGTGTTCAGGGAGAACCTGGACAAGTTTGTGATTGTGTTCTTAGATGATATACTCATCTATTCTAAATCAGAAGAGGAACATAAGAAACATTTAAGAATGGTGTTTCAAGTTTTAAGAGAGCATAGATTGTATGCTAAGCTAAGTAAGTGCATCTTTTATCAAAAGAAGATTCACTACTTGGGGCATATAATATCAACAACATGGATAGAAGTTGATCCTAAGAAGATAGAGACCATTAGAGGATGGCCAATGCTAAATAATGTCATAGAGGTTAGATCATTCATGGGTCTTGTTGGTTATTACTGAAGATTCATAAAACGGTTCTCAAGGATTGTAAATCCAATCACTTCCTTGCAAAAGAAGGGAGTGAAATTTAAATGGACTTCCAATTGTGAAGAGATTTTTCAACAGTTGAAGGGAATATTGACAAGTGCACCAATATTGAAGATTGCAGATCCAAACTAGGATTTTTTTGTGTGCATTGATGCATGCAAGGAAGGACTCGATGGATTTCTCAGTCAAAGGGACAATGTGGTATGCTATGAGTCCAAAAAATTAAAAGAGAATGAGAGGAATTATGCTATACATGACTTGCAGTTAGTAGTGATTGTACATGCATTGAAAATGTCGAGGCATTACCTTATGGGTAAGAATTTTGAGCTAAAGACAAATCACTGTGGTCTGAATCATTTGTTTGGACAAACAACACTAAATTCGAGACAAACTAGATGGTTGGAATTTCTGAGTGAATATGACTTCGAAATTAAGCATATAAAGGGAAAGGAAAATCAAGTGGTTGATGCGCTTAATAGGAGAGCTCATGAAGTGCATATTTCATCCATCAACATGTACAAGACAGATCTGAAAGACAAAACTGTTGGAGCAGCAAATTTATATCAGAGTTATTTAAAAATAAAAGAGATATTACAACAAGGTAATTTTTAGCAGAAATTTAATTATTATGAGCTGAAAGAAGATGGAATTATCATGTACAAAGGAAAGGTATATGTGTCAAATTCCAGTGAGATGAAAATTGCAGTGTTGAATGAGAGTGCATAATGTATTTAATGTGTCATTTTTAAAGAAATATGTGCATTATACGAACCACATAATTGATTGGAATGTGATCCAGGTGGAGCATGAAGGAGATTTCCGGGTGGAACCAGTATGCATCCGAGACTGGAAAGTCAAAGTGATCATGAATAAATCCATAGGGATGGTAAAGGTTCCATGGACCTACTACGGTCCGGAAGATGCTACATGGGAGCATGAAGAAAACATGCGAAAAAAATACTCGCAAATTGTTTACAGTTTTGAAGAAAACATAATGCAAGGCTTCATTTTTAGCAACTAAAATTCTGAAACCACATCTCAGAGTCCTAGCCAATTGTGTTGGGGACCCTGATAAAAGAATGGTTCATTCCTTGGGTTAGCTCTGATAAACATATGGTATATCCATTGGGTTAACCCTGATAAACAAATGGTGCATTCTGTTAGCGATTATTTTTGTTATTAGGCGTAGAAGCACCCAGGTCTGCAGAATGAACGGGAAACACCCAAGCGCAGCAGCGGAAGGATTTCCTTTCCGGTTACGAGTCAAGCGAGCGAACAAGGTTTTTTTGTCGGCAGTCGAGATCCATCCACAAAACAGATTAGCGATCGTCGGGATCTCGGGGCTGCCAAGTTACCCGACATATAGCACCAAAGAAAGATCCTATATTTCGAGGCTGAATCTGAGTCGTCTGATCCAGTGACGCGTGGCGCAGGATCCAGTCATACTGGTATATCGATATTCGAGAGTTCAAGGGGTAAAATTCCCCATATCTTCACCTTTCGAAACCCCGAACCCTGAAATGTCGATAGCGCCCAGGACCGGGCCCGTGGTTTTGGCATCTGGTCGTAAAGGAACATGTCTGGAGGAGGGGTGCTTATGTTTATGGAAAAGTATTAGCCATTCTTCCTAAGGACGCGTGTCACGAGATCTGGCCGCATCGGCATTTCGGCGATTGGGAGTTCATGGGGTGAGATTTTCGGGTTGTTCAACATCGCGAAACCCCGAACCCCGATAGCGTCGAAAGCATAGAAGCTGGGGCCCGCGGTCTCACGAAGTGTTTTTCGTCATCCATCCAGAGGGAACACCTGGCAACAAATAGAGCCATCTCAGAGCTTCACCCATCGCGACTCCAACACGCAAAAAGCAGCTCCGTTATTTTTCGATGCGCGAGGTTCCGGGAGAATCCTGGACTGGGGCCCACAGTATCACCGGGAGAGTTAAGAGCCATCAGATCCAGAGCGATGTGTAGTGCCAGATTGAACCATATCGGCATATCGCTCATCGCGATTTCAATCAGCAAAGGTTAGCCCTTTCATATTTGCGAACGCCGAAAGCATATGGTCACAACCCATGGTCACTTGGGGAGAGGAAGGAGTTGCATAAAGAAGGCCAAAGGCATCGAGTTCAGTTGCAGAGGGGATCATCACGATCTCCAGGCGCCATTGGACCCGATCTTAATAGTTTTTTCTAGTATTGAAGTAAATGAAGGAAAGAGTGGGTGGTTGAAACCTCCTTTCGTTCATTAAATGAGGGGAATGGAGGGTCTGGCGAGCCGCCTGCTCGTAGAGGTCCTGTGTATCGATTCTCTTAACTAAGTTGTGCTGAAGTCCTCGACTCGACAGAGAGGTCTGCGAACGCTATCCGAGCACTTAATGGCTCAGCTACCCTCCTTACAGGAGCCATGCATAGTTAAGGTGGCATTTAAAGAAAGATATCAGTACGAGTTTGACTGAAGGGACACAGAGCCTGGGGTGACTGGGCACGCCTCTAAGAGGTGAATTTTCCTGAGTATATAGAATCAGTCTTTGTATTTTTGTAAGTATCGATGGTAGAGCAGAGCTCCCGACTGTAAAGTTTTAATGACCATTCTAGTTCTATGGTTGTGCATCTGTGTTTGAGATTTCTTGTTTTATGAAAAACAGTTTTCCTTCTCTGTCTATGATTTCATCTTATACCGGAGAGTTCATGATCTACTAATTCGCATGAATTGTTACATTTATGCTATGATAAAGGATTTATCGTTGCATTATTGTATTCCCTGGTTTTCCGCATTTGGATGTAAGAGGATCTTGGGTTTAGATGCTTTCTCTCACAGTCTGTTAGAAACTTGATGTTTATAACAGACCCCTGCACTCTTCTTATACAAGTCTTCCCCCTACTCACCCTTATTACAACTCACTGTTTGAAATTTATCTAAGACCTCACTCGCCCATGCATGCCTAGCCTAGTTTTGGAGTTGAGACGATATTGTTCTGAGTTTACTTCCATTTGATCACACCATTAAATAAATCATGACATAAACTGATGGGCGTCGGGCTCTGCTCATGCTGCAATCCAGGAGTGACTTCTAACTCTAACATTTATGGCGTCGTTGCCGGGGACGAAGTTGAATATTTTCCTCGAGATTGAATGACAATGATTAACTGATTTTGAAGGTGCATCAGATATCAGAATTATCAAGATTGCTACTGTGCACCTAGCGACTCCATTGTGATGACACCGCTGGGGAGAACCTGCTATATTAATTGTGGCATTCAGAGGCAGGCATACATCGTCTCATCCACAGTTGCCTCTAGCTACACCTGAAACATATCTAAAAGAGGTGCTCAGAAAGGGAAAGGCCTCTGAAGAAGAAGCGTCCACCACTGAACTAGGTAATCCACTATATCCTTATGTGGGAACTCCTTTTTCTCCTCCTCAGTCTCTTAACAGACCTGTTCCTGAGGTTTCCTGTTTCCTAGATTTCGGGAGTGTTCCTGTTGAGTTTTCCTCTCTCGGTCTGGGACTGGAGGGACAAGACCTTGTCACTCCCCTCTCTCCTGAAACTGTGCCTTGGCGCAGACTCGGAGCCACAGAATATTTCCCCACTCCTATCTTTACCACTCCTGCACAAAGAAAAACACCTACTGACTTGAGATCGTTAGCCTTCTCCTTAAATCCCCTCTTGTTTCCCACTCCACTTCGGGACTCATCCCTAGTAGCCCCTTTGCGAACTCCTTCTCCTCCCATCTCTCCTCCACCTAATATTCCTATGGCTGGTGCTAATCCCCCTCTGAATAGAATGGACGCCATAGTCGCTGCCAGATATTCTCCCTTAGTTCTACCCCATCCTATGAATCCTCTCCCTGTTGGAGATTACTTGAAATACATGCCCAAGTTCACTGGGGAAGGAGACATAACTGTCGAAGAGCACCTGGCTGCTTTCTACAGTTATGCAGACAACCTCAACATTGAAAATGAAGATGTCTGGATGAGAGTCTTCATCCAGAGCCTGGATGGTGAGGTGAGGAAGTGGTTTAGAGGATTGGCTCTAGGGTCTATTGCTGGGATTGAAGCTCTAGATAGTGCTTTCCTGAGGCAGTGGGGAGATAGGAAGGATTTCATGTACTACATGACAGAGTTCGGATATCTAAAGAAAATGGAAGGAGAGTCTGTCTCTGACTTCTCCAAAATATTTAATAAGATGTATAACAAAATCCCTGCCGAGATAAAGCCCTCAGAAGCCTCAGCTAAGATTTCATATGCTAGCACGTTCGGCCCCAATTTCTGCCTTTTGTTGAGAGAAAGAAGAGCCACCTCCTTAGCTCAAATGAAAGATGCGGCCATAGAGGTGGAATCCAATGTGTTAGCAGCTGACAAACTGAGGAACAAGGCCGACGCAGACAGGAGAAAATGAAGGTCGGAAGCCTCAACTTCTAGATCATTGGTGCCTCACCCTCAAATGGATGAACTGACCAAGATGGTGAAGTCCCTGTCTGCAAAGATGGAGAGAATGAAGGTCGAGGGGAGGAAAGCATATAAGGTCCCTCAGAATGCCAAAAATAAAGGAGGTTTCAGGAAACCAAATAATTTTACTCCCCCGAATGTGCAAAGAGAGAAGGGAAGAGATAGAGAAGACCAGAAAATTCAGGCCCCTTTTCAAAACAATTTTGTGGCCGAGGGGGAAGAAGGAGAAACAAACGAGCTTGATCCTGAAATCCATTGCTTCGGAGACACTCCCCCTTTCCCTCATCTCACTCAATCATCCTACGAGGAGTCTCTCATGGATAGTCAGCTAAATGAACTAAGCAAGGGAGACAAGGCTAGTGGCAGCCCAGGCAGATATGATCTGAGGTTAAAGCAAAGGACTAAGGCGCTTGACGTTCCTGAGTAGTCCACCAGGACAGAGAAACTTGCCGATGAAGCAGAAGACAGTCACAGAGGTAAGAGAACCCAACCCCTCTCTCCCATTATCCAGAGTCATGCTCCTGAAATAAGAGAAATCCCAAAGCTCTCATCTTCTTTTAATTTCGAGCATGAAATTCAAAAAATCAGAATCCCTGTGCCCCTGACAGAATTGATTAAACATGAAGGGTTCAAAAAATACTTCTCTGAGCTCTTACAGTCTGAGGTCTCAATCCCTCCCACAGACTCCATCAATTTGCAAGATGAAAAGCCTGCAGTTATGATGCAGGAGCATCGCTCACTCATCATGCGAGCCAACACATTGAGAGGAAACAGCTGGACAGTGCCAGCACACATTTTGAAATACTTTGGAGGTTGTTGTGCCATTCTTTAATGAAGTCATTTATAAAGAAACGCACTTGTATTGTGATGGACCTTGAGCCTTTAAGATCACGTCCTTAGTAGATAGGAAGGCATTTAATAGATTTAATGCAGGTAGATAGGATATTTAATTCTAGATTTGATAGCTTTAGAATTGTGAGGGAAAACGAATATAGACACCCTCCTTTGTATCATTGTAACATTAGCAGCATTCAGAAGAGAAGAGCAAGCAAAGAATTTGTGAAGAACACCCATGTACAGATGTTTTTGAATTAATAGAAGAGAGTCTTTGATTCAATTTCATGGTTGGCGTTGTTTCTCTGTGTATGATGTTTATGTGCTCATGAATGTTTGCTTTCTGGTCATGCTATTGCTGTGAATATGCTGAGCATGTGATTTCAGAGTTTTTAGCTGAAGCCTGAGAGAGAAAAGAATAAGTTTCAATTGTTTCTCTAACTGAATCAGGAGATTCCTGCAAAGAGTGCAGATGAATTCATCCGCATGGAGTGCGTTCATGAGGGTTCAGTAGTTTAACACTTATTCTCATTCACTCAGAAGTTTCAAGGGTCTGTGGAGGCCGTGCTGGGAAAGTGCACAGGCGGAGTTAAAAGTATCAGTGGTTAATCTGAGCAAAGGAAGGCAGAGACTACTGTTGCGGAAGTGCACAGAGTATGAAAGACTCAACACTTTGAGAGTTGTTGAAAGTCGAGAACAAGAAGTGTGCACAAAGTCTCTGAAGGAGTCAGAGTTGATAAGCTCAGGAGGGATAGTTCCTTCATGATACTGTGGAGAAGAACCCAGAAGAAGGTTTGAACAGGAAGGAGCTTTAGAGCGAGAGAAATCCTTAAGGAGGAGGAATCGACGGCCAGGTCTCGCCGAGGAGCCTCGTGAAGTCCCGTCGACCGTCAGATGCAGGAGAAGTTGTGTGGGATTTAGCTATTAGGCGCAGGAAGGAGTCCAAGAGCCATCGGGATTCGGCCCATCGGGGGTTGCGGAGGCAGGTGATTGTTGCCTGTTGAAATCGCGATTAGCGATTTCCCGACGAATTCGGAGCCGTTGATCACTACTGGGACACGTGGCACGGGATCCCAGGAAGTCGGGGGTCAGCATTCGGGATTTTCTACTGCCAAGGGATTGCGACCCTTGAAATCACGATCACGTGATTCCCGATAGAACTGAGAGAGGAGGCGACGTGGCAAGGAGAGAGTGCACGTGCGTATCGGAGTTCAGGGTTCGGAGATTCGTGCTACGAGTGAACTACGACATCATATATGCCGATTTCCCGATAGCGAAATCCCCAATAGGAATGGGAAGCATTTTCATTGAGACCCATCAGGGTTCGGGGTTTTGGGTAGCACGAGAACTGTGCCCACAAGTTTCTCGATAACGCGAAGCCCGATTTCCCGACAAGGCAAAAGGGGAGATTGCCAGGAAGGATAGTTCTGTGGGTATTGAGGAATCCCGATAGGGTTGAACAGTAATTGACTCTTCGGGCCCAGGAAGAAGAAGGTCCTGGTGAGCGTGGACGTGCCTCGGGTGGGCATCTGCGTCAGAGTGGTATCAGAGCGGGTTAATATCTTTGTTTTCTGTAACAGAGGAGAAGAGAAAATTTCACCATGCCGTCGAGAAGAGGTAGACCATCACCCAATCCAGAGGGGGAAAGAGAAATGTCCAGAGAAAGAAGTAGCCAAGGAAAGAATGTAGAGATGGAGAGGGAAATACGAAATCTTCGTGCCAGAATGGAAGATATGGAAGCAGCGCAGAGACGCACAGTGCATACTGGAGATCTGAGTGACTCCGAAGTTGAAGAGGAAGCTGGACATGAAGAAGAGGTCGCAGCAGGAGATGCATCAACCGAACGGTTGATTAAAGCTATTGCCAGGATGAGTTCGAAGACGAAAATGGATATTCTAGTCTACGAAGGGAGTCTGGATGCAGAAGAGCTTCTGGATTGGATCAGGGCTCTTGACACCTACTTCGATTACGAGGATATCGAAGAGGATAAAAAGGTAAGGCATGTTGTCACTAAGTTGAAAGGACATGCAGCATTGTGGTGGGACGAGCTACAGGCAGATAGACGTTCCAAAGGAAAAAAGAAGATTAAAAGCTGGGATCGGATGATCGCAAAGATGAAGGAAAAATTCATCCCAAGGGATTACCAGATCATGTTGTTCAGGCGAATGCACAACCTGAGATAGAAGTTGATGACGGTGAAGGAATACACCAAAGAATTTTACAAGCTCAATATCCGAGCAGGTCATCGGGAGAGCGATGATGAAAAAGTTTCCAGGTATATGAATGGCCTGAGGTATGAAATTCAAGATGAATTAAGTATGGCAACCATCCAAATAGTTGAGGATGCTTACCAGATGGCTCTGAAAGCCGAGGAGAAGCTGGGCCGTAAGCAAGGACAGCGAGGGCGAGACAAAAGTCAGCCCATAGGCAAGGCAGTTGCCTAGGAGAAATATCAGAAGCCCAAGGAGGAATGGAAGAAACCTCAAGGTAAGATTGAGAGAGGTGGAACCTCATAGCGAGGATAGCAATATGCTGAGCCGAGGAGACAGGATAACGAACAGAGAAGAGATTATGCTGACGCAAACACTTTTCCTCATATCAGAGGTAGGGGAAGAGGCAGAGGAGGAATCATCACATGTTTTACATGTGGGAAGGATGGACATAAAGTCGTTGATTGTCCAGACAGGAAAACGGACAGAGGAGAAGCTCACATCGTTGAGGCACAGAGGCGTGATGTTGAAAATGAAGACAATGGAAGTGGGAAGTCACTGACAGTGCATAAAGTTCTTTTGACACCTGAGAAGGAGGTGGAGGATACAGCTTAGAGGACTAGATTGTTCAGAACCACGTGCAAGACCAAGGGCTAGAAATGCAAGGTTATTGTGGATAGTGGCAGCACAGACAATCTCGTTTCGACCGAGATGGTAGAAAAGTTGGAGCTGGATACAACTGATCACCCGAGTCCATACAAGGTTTCATGGCTGCAGAAGGGACATCAAGTGAGTGTCACTAAACAATGTTTAGTTGATTTCAAAATGGGTGAATATAAGGATAAGGTCCTATGTGATGTCATTCCCATGGATGTCTGTCATGTATTGCTGGGGAGACCATGGCAGTATGACAGAAATGTGGTTCATGATGGGAGAATGAACACATACACTTTAGAGAAGGATGGGAGGACACACAGATTGCTTCCGAAAAAGAATGAGGAGGTAAAGCCGGAAGTAAGTAACACCATACTTCTCATGAGTGGGAAGGAAATTCTCACAGAGATGGAGAAAAAAGAAGATCCACAATTCTTTGTGGTCAGGAAACCAAGAATTGTCCTGACTAGCACAAGAGTGGATGACTTACCGGATGAGATTCAGGAACTGCTGGGAGAGTTCGCTGATATCATCGTGGACGAATTACCTTGTTCATTGCCACCGATGAGAAGTGTGAGTTATCACATTGATCTCATACCAGGGAGCAGTTTTCCAAACAAGGCTACGTACAGATTGATGCCTCAAGAGAACGAGGAGGTTAAGAGACAGGTACAGGAGTTGCTGGATAAAGGACTGGTCAGGGAAAGTTTAAGTCTGTGTGTCGTTCCAACGGTACTAAGTCCGAAGAAAGATGGAGGCTGGAGAATGTGCAATGACTCCAGAGCGATCAACAAAATCACCATTAGGTACAGATTTCCACTGCCGAGAATGGATGATCTGATGGATTTCCTAAGCGGGGCAAATTATTTTTCAAAAATTGATCTGAAAAGCGGATATCACCAGATTCGCATGAGGGAAGGTGATGAATGGAAAACAACATTCAAAACAAATGAAGGTTTGTATGAATGGCTAGTCATGCCATTTGGCTTGACAAACGTGCCGAGCACATTCATGAGACTGATGAATGAAGTCCTGAAGGAGTTCATCGGCAAGTTTGTTGTCGTATACCTGGATGATATACTGATTTTCAGCAAGACGAAGGCTGAACATTTGAAGCATTTGGCCACGGTGATGAGGAAACTACAGCAGGAGAAGCTGTTGATAAACATGAAGAAGTCCTCATTCATGAAGACAGAGCTCATTTATTTGGGTTTTGTTATTTCTTCGGATGAGTTGAAAATGGATCCGAGTAAAGTGGAAGTGATTAAAAATTGGCCATCACCAAGAAATATTTTTGAGGTGAGGAGTTTCCATGGTTTGTCTAGTTTCTACCGAAAGTTCATTCGAAATTTCAGTGGGATTAGCACGGCAATGATGGACACAGTGAAGAAGCGACACAAGTCTTTTCACTGGACAGCAGAGGCTGAGAAGAGCTTCAATCTGTTGAAGCGAAAGATCACGGAACGACTAGTGTTGGTGTTGCCGGATTTCAAGAAGACATTTCAAGTGAAATGTGATGCAAGCGGATACACCATAGGAGCGGTCTTGAGTCAGGAAGACAGACCAGTTGCCTATTTCAGTGAGAAGCTGGATGAAGCGAAACTGAAATACTCCACGTATGATAAAGAGTTTTATGCAATCATACAGGCATTGAAGAAGTGGAGGCATTACTTGATCCCAAAAGAATTTGTATTGTACAGCGATAACCATGCATTGCAGTTTGTGAGTTAATAGGATAAGTTGAACCAGAAGCATGCAAAATGGGTAGAGTATATGCAGAATTTTACATTTGTAATCAAACACATTTCAGGAACTGCTAACAAAGTGGCTGATGCTTTGAGCAGGAAATGTTTGCTGCTGCAGGAGTTCCGAGTTAATACATTGGGTTTCAAAAATCTTAAGGACATGTACACTGGAGATGCAGACTTCGGGGAAGCATATGAAGCCACTGAGAATCCAGTTCTCAGGGATCGGATCCCATGGATAGACTACATGATCCAGGAGGGATTGTTGTTCAGAGGCAATCAACTGTGTATTCCAGATTGCTCCATGAGGGAGAATCTGCTAAAAGAAAAGCATAGTGGAGGCTTAGCAGGTCACTTTGGTCACGAAAAAACATTCACAAAGCTGAGCGAATCGTATTTCTGGCCAAGCATGCGAGCAGATGTCAAAAGGTTTGTTGACATGTGTCGAATTTGTCAACATTCGAAGGGCCGGAAATAGAATGCAGGTCTTTACCAGCCATTGCCCATACCAGAGAGGTCGTGGGAGGCGATCAGCATGGATTTTGTATTAGGACTGCCGAGGACGCAGAGAGGGGTCGATTCCATCTTTGTGGTGGTTGACAGGTTTTCAAAGATGGCACATTTTATTCTGTGTCATAAGACCAGCGATGCGACGCACATCGCAAACTTGTTTTTCAAAGAGGTTGTTAGACTTCATGGATTGCCGAGAAGCATAGTCTCGAACAGGGATACAAAATTCATAGGTTATTTCTGGAGGACACTCTGGAAGAAGCTAGGAACTAATCTGGAATTTAGTTCTTCTTATCATCCACAGACTGATGGGCAAATAGAGGTTGTGAACAGGAGTCTGGGAGATTTGTTGAGGAGCCTAGTGACAGATCACCACAGCAGCTGGGACAATGTATTGCCATAGGCAGAGTTTGCATACAACGATTTTGTGAATCGGAGTATAGGCAAAAGTCCATTTCAGATTGTGTATGGAACACAACCGAGGGGAGTTTCTGAACTCAGGGAGTCAGAACAGGCTGCGACTAGCAGTGCTAGCGCAGAGGAATTCGCTGAAGAAATGAAGGAACTTCACGATGAGGTGAAGCAACGACTGATAAACACAAATCAGGAGTACAAGCGCAGAGCAGATCAGCATCGGAGACAACTTCATTTTGAAGTTGGTGATCTTGTTCTGGCACACTTGAGAAAGGAAAGGTTCCCAAGGGGAACATATAACAAATTAAAAATGAAGAAAATTGGGCCATGCAGGGTCCTGAAGAAATTTGGTGAGAATGCTTATGAAATTGAGTTGTCGGATGGCATCGGGATATCTCTGATATTCAATGTTTCAGATTTATACCCATACAGGGCTGGAGAAGCAGAAACTGGAACTGAGGAACCAATGATCCAGTGGCAGAAGCAATTACCAGTTGCAGAGAAGCCGTAGATGGAGTGCATACTGGACAAGCGAGTAGGAAAGAAGACCAGGCGGAAGCAGTACTTCGAGTACCTGGTGAAATGGAAGAATCACCCAATCGAAGATGCTAGCTGGGAAAATGAAGCAGTGATATTGAAGCATGGACAGACCGTGCAGGAGCTCATGGACAGGAGCCCATGAAAGTTTTCAAGCCGAGGAGTATGATGCAGGAGCATCGCTCACTCATCATGCGAGCCAACACATTGAGAGGAAACAGTTGGACAGCGCTAGCACACATTTTGAAATACTTTGGAGGTTGTTGCGCCATTCTTTAATGAAGTCATTTATAAAGAAGCGCACTTGTATTGTGATGGACCTTGAGCCTTTAAGATCATGTCCTTAGTAGATAGGAAGGCATTTAATAGATTTAATGCAGGTAAATAGGATATTTAATTCTAGATTTGATAGCTTTAGAATTGTGAGGGAAAACGAATATAGACACCCTCCTTTGTATCATTGTAACATTAGCAGCATTAAGAAGAGAAGAGTAAGCAGAGAATTTGTGAAGAACACCCATGTACAGATGTTTTTGAATTAATAGAAGAGAGTCTTTGATTCAATTTCATGGTTGGCGTTGTTTCTCTGTGTATGATGTTTATGTGCTCATGAATGTTTGCTTTCTAGTCATGCTATTGCTGTGAATATGCTGAGCATGTGATTTCAGAGTTTTTAGCTGAAGTCTGAGAGAGAAAAGAATAAGTTTCAATTGTTTCTCTAACTGAATCAGGAGATTCCTGCAAAGAGTGCAGTTGAATTCATCTGCATGGAGTGCGTTCATGAGGGTTCAGTAGTTTAACACTTATTCTCATTCACTCAGAAGTTTCAAGGGTCTGTGGAGGCCATGCTAGGAAAGCGCACAGGCGGAGTTAAAAGTGTCAGTGGTTAATCTGAGCAAAGGAAGGCAGAGACTACTGTTGCGGAAGTGCACAGAGTCTGAAAGACTCAACACTTTGAGAGTTGTTGAAAGTTGAGAACAAGAAGTGTTCAGAAAGTCTCTGAAGGAGTCAGAGTTCATAAGCTCAGGAGGGATAGTTCCTTCATGATACTGTGGAGAAAAACCCAGAAGAAGGTTTGAATAGGAAGGAGCTTTAGAGCGAGAGAAATCCTTAAGGAGGAGGAATCGACGGCCAGGTCTCGCCGAGGAGCCTCGCAAAGTCCTGCCGACCGTTAGATGCAGGAGAAGTTGTGTGGGATTTAGCTATTAGGCATAGGAAGGAGTCCAAGAGCCATCGGGATTCGGCCCATCGGGGGTTGCAGAGGCAGGTGATTGTTGCCTGTTGAAATCACGATTAGTGATTTCCCGACGAATTCGGAGCTGTTGATCACTACTGGGACACGTGGCATGGGATCCCGGGAAGTTGGGGTTCGGCATTCGGGATTTTCTAGTGCCAAGGGATTGTGACCTTTGAAATCGCGATCACGCGATTCCCGATAGAACGGAGAGAGGAGGCGACGTGGCAAGGAGAGAGCGCACGTGCATATCGGAGTTCGGTGTTCAGAGATTCGTGGTACGAGTGAACTACAAAATCATATATGTCAATTTCCCGATAGGGAAATCCCCGACAGGAATGGGAAGCATTTTCATTGAGACCCATCGGGGTTCGGGGTTTTGGGTAGCATGAGAACCGTGCCCACAAGTTTCGCGATAACGCGAAACCTGATTTCCCGACAAGGCAAAAGGGGAGATCGCCAGGAAGGAGAGTTCTGTGGGTATTGAGGACTCCCGACAGGGTTGAAGAGTAATTGACTCTTCGGGCCCAGGAAGAAGAAGGTCCTGGTGAGTGTGGACGTGCCTCGGGTGGGCGTCTGCGTCAAGTTATCCTATGTCCTATGGTAGAAGACAGGAATGACTCATCCCCTCCCTTCTACACTTCCTTGAACATACATGACAAGGTATTCCACAATTTCTTGATGGATTCGGGGGCTTCTCACAACCTCATGCCCAAAACTGTCATGGAAGAGTTAGGACTAGAAGTCACCCGAGCCTGTCATGACCTCTATTCCTTTGACTCCAGAAAAGTTCAGTGTCTAGGAGTTATCAAAGACCTGGTCGTGACCTTGTTTCAACTGCCCATGAAAAGTGTGGTCATGGACATTGTAGTGGTCGATGTCCCCCCCAAGTTCGGTATGTTGTTATCAAGATCTTGGATAAAGAGACTGGGGGGAACCTTGCATATGGACCTCACATACGCTACTATCCCAGTGTTTGCAGGAGAGCATAGAAGGCTATACAGAGAAGCCCAGCTGGCATATATAATCAGTGATGAGGCCAACCCTACCAATCACCCCATCTTTGCCTTGGACACTGATTTAGGATCCAGTTTACTACAACTCACCCATGCCCCCGAGCCTCCTCTCAAACTCAGAAAGCATCCGAATTCTCCTCGTGAACTTCCTCCTTCCATCACCCCCGTTTGGAATTTTTTTTTTGATGGAGCCTGTTCCCGGGAAGGCGCTAGTGTTGGGGTGTTTTTTGTGTCACCTGCCTAGGAAACCGTATCTCTGTCATACAAATTAGAATTTGAAACCACCAACAATGTGGCAGAGTATGAAGCCCTTGTTCTAGGATTAAGAGTTGCAAGGGAAATGGAAATTCAGGAGATAACAGTGTTCAGAGATGCAGAGTTAGTGGTCCAACAGGTCAGAAGCGCTTATCAGGCTAAGAACCCTCGACTCAGAAATTATAGGAATGAAGCATGGGACCTAATTGACAATTTCTTCTCAGCTTTAAATATCTCTTTTATTCCAAGAGAGGATAATGTTGTGGCCGATTCTTTAGCCATCTCAGCCAGCTTGCTCAAAGTTTCTCCACCATCTGTAGTCAACTCTGAGGTTGGAATAAGATATAGGCCCTATGTACCGAATAATGTCAGGCATTGGAAGGTATTCAAAGATGATCAAGAAATTGAAAGATTTCTCCGTTCTGTTGATGAATTTTCTGCGTCGCACATCGATCAGGATCCTGACACAGAAGGTGACCCTCACCCTGAGGTGTTTTTAAATAAAATTGCTAACCACCAGATTATTCAGCTACCGAGCAATCACATTCCGAGGGGACTAGTCCCGTTGGAAAGATTGTTCGATGGGAACGACGTGGCAGTAAAGGGTAGAGTTTCGGATGAAGATGTTGATACAGCTGAATGCAACATTGGTTCACAAGAGGAGCCTAGGTTCGTCAAATTGTCAAGCAGTTTGACCAGAGAACAGAGGGCCGAATATACGCAGTTGCTGAGAGAGTTCACCGATGTGTTTGCATGGACATACAAAGACCTCAAGACGTATGACACATCTGTCATTGAGCATAAGATCCCGTTGAAGGAAGAGGCTAAGCCATTTAGGCAGAAGCTAAGGCAGATAAATCCCCTGTTGCTATCCGTTATGGAGAAAGAGGTAAAAATATTGTTGGATGCACAAATCATTGTCCCCTTGAGATATTCCGAGTGGGTAGCCAATTTGGTCCCAGTAAGGAAGAAAAGCGGAGAAATCTGGCTCTGTGTCGATTTCAGGAATCTGAACAGAAGCTCAAAGAAAGATAATTACCCCCTACCTAAGATGGAACACATACTGCAGAGGGTAACTGGTGCATCTAGGATATCCATGATCGATGGGTTCTCTGGCTATAATCAGATATCGGTAATGCCTGAGGACAGGGAGAAGACAGCCTTCACCACTCCTTAGGGCACATTCATGTATGCCAAGATGCCATTTGGACTAATGAATGTAGGAGCAACATTTCAGCGAGCCATGGATATAGCCTTCATCGGGGAGAAGGACCGGTTCGTGGTAATCTATCTCGACGACATCACCGTCTTCTCCAGCTCAGACAAGGAACACTGCCGCCACTTGAGGAAAGTTTTCATGAAATGTCGGAGGTTTGGTCTGTCCCTAAACCCCAATAAGTCTTTGTTTGCTATGCAGGAAGGGAATTTGTTGGGCCATATAGTATCAGCAGAGGGAGTGAGAATTGATCCCAGCAGGGTGGAGGCAATTCAAACCTTATCACTTCCTAGGTCTAAAAAAGAGGTTCAGGCCTTTTTGGGGAAAATTAATTTTCTAAAGAGGTTTGTCTCAAATTTTGCCGAGCTATCGAAACACATCACGACCATGCTCAGGAACGGAAACGAGGTGAAATGGACCGCTGAGCCTAGGGCATCTTTTGACCAAATAAAAAGGGAATTGACTGAGACACCTGTGTTGATCAGTCCTGACTATTCCAAAGAATTCCTAATTTTCTCCTTTGCTTCTTTTGATACAGTAGCAGCGGTCTTGTTACAGAAAAACGAGAAGGGGCATGAGCAACCCATCGCTTTCTTCAGCAAGGCATTACGAGATGCGGAGACCAGGTATGAGATCATGGAGAAGTAGGCCTATGCCTTAGTGAAAGCCCTCAAATCTTTCAGGATCTACGTCTTGCATTCGAAGGTGATATCATACGTTCCTTCAGGTTTCGTAAATGACATTCTCGTACAGCCAGACATAGATGGGAGAAGAGGCAAATGGATAGAAAAAATTATGGAATTTGACTTGGAAATAAAGCCCACCAAGTTGGTTAAGGGGAAAGGTCTAGCCAAGCTACTGGTTGAATCCAACTGTGAAGCCTTGGGAGTTAGTTTCCTCAACACTCGCTCAGGAAATCAGCAAACTGAGTTGCCCAGCCAATGCCCTCAAGATGGCTTATCGCTGGCAGATTGTGCCTAGTATCGTGACATTCTGTACTTTCTGTAGGAATTGAAGCCTCCGGATGGAATGGGTAAAAGAAGGGCAAGAGCTTTAAAGCTCAAGGCGGTCAGGTATTGTCTCATTGAGCAAGTTTTGTACTGGAGAGATCCTTCGGGGATGCTGTTGAGATGTTTGAACCCACCAGAAGCCCAGAAAGTTATGTTTGATTTCCATGAAGGCCTTTGTGGGGGGCATCATTTCTGGAAGACCACAGCTCATAAGATCCTCAAGGCTCGATATTACTGGCCTACTTTATTCGCTGATGTCTGCAGAGGAATCAGAGCTTGCATCAAATGTCAAAAGTTCTCAGGAAAGCAACAACTCAAACCGCTGCCATTGAATCCTATAGTATCCTCAACACCTTTTCGGCAGTGGGGGTTGGACATCATTGGAGAAATTCATCCTCCCTCAAGCAGTCAACACAGATGGATCCTGACAGCAACAGATTATTTCACCAAGTGGATAGAAGTTGTCCCCACCAGAAGTGCATCTCACAAAGTAATTATCAGCTTCCTGGAGGATATCATAGCTAGATTTGGCTGTCCCAGCAGGATCGTCACCGATAATGCTGCTTCTTTCAAGTCTGAGCCTCTAATTAAATTCTGTGAGTAGTTCCAGTTCTCACTAATTCATTCCACCCCCTACTATCCCCAGGGCAATGGTTTAGCAGAGTCCTCCAACAAAAGCCTAATAAGGATCATCAAAAGGCTGTTGGAAGACAACAAAAGGGCCTGGGATTCAAAATTGAAGTTTTCTCTGTGGGCTGATCGTGTGACAACGAAGAAATCTCTGGGCACTTCGCCTTTTCAGCTAGTCTACAGAGCAGAGGTGGTTTTTCCTACTCAGCTCGCCTTACCTATGGCGAAATTATTTCAAGACTATGAGGGAGAAACAGATCAGAGAGCAGGTGAGGACCGCAGCTCATAGTCACCAGGAAAAGATCAAGCAGGATTTCGACAGGAAGGTCAGGAAGAAAGAGTTCGAGATCGGGGATTTGGTACTCAAGTGGGACGCCCCCAGGCAGGATAAAGGAAAACACAACAAGTTTGACGCCCTCTGGATTGGCCCCTTCAAGATCTCTGAGATTTTCTCCAACAACATGTATGGGTTGCAAGATCTGGAGGGTGAATGGGCATTTTATGAAGAAATGTTTTATTTGAGCCTTAGACGGCTCCCTTGTTTGTAAATATTGTCCTTTAGTTCTTTGTTTAGTTTCTTTTTGCGTGTTTTCAGCCTAATAAGCGACTCCATAGCCCAATAGCAAGGCACTGAAGCTGCGGAAGGAGTTCTTAGAGCATCGCAGGGACGACTCTATCCCCCATGGAGCCTAATGTTAGCGATTATTTTTGTCATTAGGCGCAGAAGCACCCAGGTCTGCAGAATGAACGGGAAACACCCAAGCGCAGCAGTGGATGGATTTCCTTTCTGGTTACGAGTCAAGCGAGCGGACAAGGTTTTTTTGTCGGCAGTCGAGATCCATCCACGAAGCAGATCAGCAGTCGTCGGGATCTCGGGGCTGCCAAGTTACCTGACATTTAGCACCAAAGAAAGCTCCTATATTTTGAGGTTGAATCTGGGTCGTTCGATCCAGTGACGTGTGGCGCAGGATCCAGTCATACTGGTATATCGGCATTCGAGAGTTCAAGGGGTAAAATTCCCCGTCTCTTCACCTTTCGAAACCCCGAACCCTGAAATGTCGATAACGCCCAGGACCGGGCCCGTGGTTTTGGCATCTGGTCGTAAAGGAACAGGTCTGGAGGAGGGGTGCTTATGTTTATGGAAAAGTCTCAGCCGTTCTTCCTAAGGACGTGTGTCGCGATACATAGCTGCATCAGCGTTTCAACGATCAGGAGTTCATGGGGTGAGAGTTTCAGGTTGTTCAACATCGCGAAACCCCAAACCCCGATAGCACCGAAAGCATAGAAGCTGGGGCCCACGGTCTCACAAAGTGTTTTTCGCCGTCCATCTAGAGGGAACACCTGGCAGCAAATAGAGCCATCTCGACGCTTCGCCCATCGCAACTCCAACACGCAAAAAGAAGCTCCGTTATTTTTCGATGTGCGAGGTGCCGAGAGAATCCCGAACCGGGGCCCACGGTATCGTCGGGAGAGTTAAGAGCCGTCAGATCCAGAGGGACGCGTGGTGCCAGATTGAGCCATCTCGGCATATCGCTCATCGCGATTTCAATCAGCAAAGTTTAGCCCTTTCATATTTGTGAACGCCAAAAGCATATGGTCACAGCCCATGGTCACTTGGGGAGAGGAAGGAGCTGCATAAAGAAGGCCAAAGGCACCGAGTTCAGTTGCAGAGGGGATCATCATGATCTCCAGGCGCCATCAGACCCAATCTTAATAGTTGTTTCTAGTATTGAAGTAAATGAAGGAAAGAGTGGGTGGTTGAAACCTCCTTTCGTTCGTTAAATGAGGGGAATGGAGGGTCTGGCGAGCCTCCTTCTCGTAGAGGTCCTGTGTATCGATTCTCTCAACGAAGCCGTGCCGAAGTCCTTGACTCGACAAAGAGTTTTGTGCACGCTAGCCGAGCACTTAATGGATCAGCTACCCTCCTTACAGGAGCCATGCATAGTTAAGGTGGAATTTAAATAAAGATATCAGTATGAGTTTGAATGAAGGGACACAGAGCATGGGGTGACTAGGCACACCTCTGAGAGGTGAATTATCCTAAATATATAGACTCATTCTTTGTATTTTTGTAAGTATCGATGGTAGAGTGGAGCTCCCGACTGTAAAGTTTTAATGACCATTCTAGTTCTATGGTTGTGCATCTGTGTTTGAGATTTCTTGTTTTATGACAAACAGTTTTCCTGCTCCGTCTATGTTTTCATCTTATACCGGAGAGTTCATGATCGACTGATTCGCATGAATTGTTACATTTATGCTATGATAAAGGATTTATCGTTGCATTATTGTATTCCCTAGTTTTCCGCATTTGGATGTAAGAGGATCTTGCCTTTAGATGCTTTCTCTCACAGTCTGTTAGAAACCTGATGTTTATAACAGACCCCTGCACTCTTCTTATACAATTCTTCCCCCTACTCACCCTTATTACAACTCATTGTTTGAAATTTATCTAAGACCTCACTCGCCCATGCATGCCTAGCCTAGTTTTGGAGTTGAGACGATATTGTTATGAGTTTACTTCCATTTGATCACCCCATTAAATAAATCGTGACATAAACTGATGGGCATCGGGCTCTGCTCCCGCTGCAATCCAGGAGTGACTTATGATGCTAACACATTCCTTGGGTCATCAAGTTGAAAGGAGCATGAGATTTTGGTTGGAGCTACTCCTGGAATTGTTAAATTACATAATTTTATTTCTAAGTATTGTGATGTAAATTTGCATATATATATATATATATAGAGTGCATCAAGGAAAACACACAATTGTAGGGGAGGGGAGAGGGAATGTAACATCCCCACTATAATCCCCAGTTTAATTAATGCTTATGTAGATATAATGTGTGGCTATTGCCAAAGGGATGTAATATGAGAGTTGTATTCCAATGTTTTAATAATAAAATATGATGTCAGCTGCTAAGGGGACATGGAGAAGAGATGGGGGTTAAATTAATCCACAAGAGAGGAGAGTGTCTAGGAAAATGGCCAAGGGGGGTCCAATGGGGGAGAGTTACCCATGTATATTAATTCAACCCATTTTCTTAAATTTTCTATTTGTATATGAACCTTTCCATTTATGATTGAGTGTTCCCAAAGACAATCATTGAATACATGTAAGAGGGTGGGTCTGAGTGGTCGAATCCCAAAGTTATTGGGCACATGGGGGTTGAGTACAATCAGCTTGGGGAAGAGTGTGAGTCAAGAAAGGAAAGCCAAAGAGAGGAAATTTGTATGGGTTTGGACAACAGTTTTTAGTTAGTCAATGTGGTGCATGAGAAGCAAGTAGAGAGAAAAAAAAGAGAGATAGAAGTTGGTGCAGCCCTGGAGGGAAAAATCTAGAGCAATTTGGAGGGTAATTGGAGCGAATTGGAGTTGGAAAACTGAAAAGCCAAGTTGTTAGGCTTGAAGAGTGAACTCTGGTGTGAGTTGCACTAAATCAACAATTGTTTGTTGGTGGTTTGTTTATATTTTTCCTACCAATAAGTTCCCTTGAGTTCCCAACTAAGAGATTCTTGGTTACCTTTTCCAGAGAGACCCTGATAAACGAATGGGACTCTCGAGGAACTGAGATCAGTGAAGGGGTACATTCCTTGGGTTGGACAGGTTAAAAGGAAGAGAGCTGGTGGAAAATTGCGATAGTTGTAGGAGAATATCACCTGGGTTGTGAGTTTTATGAGTTGTGAGTGGACTGTGAGAGACCACCATTTTTTTTGGATTGCTAGCCTCAACTCGGGGTTGACTAGCTGTTGAAATTTGTAACAATCAGTCTATGGTTAGGTGGAACATCCATCCCAAGAATATGGTTGCACAATTCTTGTTTAAAGATAAGTGTTTTATCTTGTTGTCGAGCTATTTACATGTGTTATTGTTGTGCATGAACTATGTGTAAATGAGAATGATTTATATGTTGTTGTAATGAGTTGTTTCACTACATTTCATGTTGATTATTATCATGATGTAGATGCTTCTATTTTATGGTTGTATACAGTAGCTAAATCTATTTTAATTTGTAGCTGAAAGCTACAGGAGATTAGTTAATTGTAAATGAATTAATTTAGTTAGCATAAATTTCGCTTTTATGTGTATTATGAACCGTAATATCCCTTGGTTGGGATAGGGGAGGTTACATCCAAACAATTGACATCCATATAAAAGACAATCATCCACTAGATACATGGCTAATCAGCCACTGCAACTGTCAATTTAATAGGAATGTCCTTCATGTACATGGTTTATTCAACCTGTTGATGAACTTCCCCAAAATGTATAACTTCACCTCTCAGGGTCTAAAACCAATACCATGGTTCACCCCTATTGTTAAACAACTCCATCATAGAGGCTACTGCACTATAATGATAACAAGTTATCCACGTTATCAGTGATACATGCCAAAGGGGTAAACATGCCTATCCAAGTCTTACATCAATATGCCCTTTACATGTTACATACATAAATACATGTACATACATTACATACTCCACTCATACCAGGTACACACTCAAACGTTTCAAGGACCAAGACATAGAACATGACATTATAGACTCACTACAAATACAATGTGTGACTCACATTAATATATGGTCTTGAGTTTGTTTTATTCATCCTCACACAAATTTTACCTTTATTGTACACCATCACTTGACTTTCGTTGTTTCCATCTTCATTGCTTCCTTAACATTGTCATAAGAACTATTACCACCTTCCCTTGGACTAAGCTTTATTCACTATGGGCTTCATCTTTGAACTTGCTTCCTCCTTCCTTTTGTACTTATAGAAAGATTGGTCATTGATGTCCATATCAAAATAAATCCATATACCGAGATACATGGGTACCATTAGCTACACTTTCCAGATCTTTAGGAATCCTTTTCACCTACATGGTTCATCAACACATTAGACTCCCTCTTAATAATAACTTGGTCCCAATATTTTCACATTCCCCCCCTTTAATCAAAGCTTCAACTTCTTCAACTCACCATGAAGCTTAGATACAAGTACACCTTACACCCTCATACCTACCCTAGTGGTTCTTTCCACAACTTGATGCCACATCCACTCTATACATAAGAGGGATACATTCTACATGATTACATGTCCTACCACACTAATACATGTAGGCCCGACTCAACAGGGCTTACAAAACATCTAAGGAAAACAAATTGGGCCAAAAATTTGGGTGTCATGTACAGCCAATCATGCACCCCCTACAACAAATATGCTTAATTACAATATCTTAACTTAGGTACAACAAATACTTTACATCACACAAACATTACCATCTTCCTTTGTAGAAATCATATTCCCAAAATATAAGCCCATTACATATGCCAGAAATATAAACCCATTCACATATCATCACCATGCATACCCTCTGCCTCACATCCTCTTCCACTGACCTACACTTTAATAATATCTTCCGCCATAAAGTGCTTCTAATCTTTTTTCTCCTCTGGAGTCATTCACATAATAGGCATCTCCATATGCATCTTTAGAATCTTGATTCAATGTCTTGAATCTACATCCTTTACCTGTCATTTGTTAGAGTCACGAATTTTAACAAAATAACTTATATATCATATTGAGGTTGTTGGCGTCGGAAGTCACTCCTGGATTGCAGCAGGAGCAGAGTCCGACACCCATCAATTTATGTCACGATTTTGTTTTAAAGGGGTGATCGGATGTGAGTGAACTCAGAACAATATCATTTAACTCAGAAAACTAGGCCAGAAATGCACAGGGAAGTGAGGGCCATAACTAACTTCAGTTAGGAATTTGAGTTAAAGCGAGAGTAGAGGGAAGACTAGGGAGAAAAGAGAGGAGACTGCTCTGGGCATCATGCCTTCCAGCAACTCAGGAAAGAAAAATGAGACACTAAAATGTACCTAAACGACACAATGATAATTGCACACTGATCAAACCTATCATACTATGTAGCCACAACCATTCGACTGGATCCTCAAATTCTGAATCATTCAGTGTAAGATGAAAAAGACAACGTGGGAGACTGCTTAAGACTGGTGCAGAGATTGCAGTGACCAACCATACGTCATCCTACAATATGCAACCCTCGACTGGATCCTCTAATCCCGAGTGTTTTAAACAGCTAACAAACAAAAATAAAAAGGAAAAAGAAGCTGACTTCCATTAATTTGACAGTCTCAAATCAAAATACATAAGCAAAGCTTCCTCAGAAACTTTACAGTCGGGAGCCTAGCTCAACCATCGATGCTTCAAAAATACAAAAAAATGAGTATATATACTCAAAGAAATATGCCCAACAAAGGCGTGCTCGAACCTCCAAGGCGTGGCATCTCTTCAGTCAAACTTGGATGGAAATCCTTCGTCAAACGCCACCTTAACTTAGCATGGCTCTTGTAGGGGGAACCTGCACACAAGAGTACCACGAGCTGATTGCTCTAGGCCTTCCATACCTTCCATTTATGGCTCAAGCTGAGGTTTCATCTACCTGCTCGATTTTCATTAACTGCTTCCCCAGGGAGTGGCCGAGACGATATGATTAGGAGAATACCATGTGCATGCTCTCTATGGCTCGGAGGCTGGCCTCCCTTTCTTCTAGCACTGCCATCAATGTAACCCATGACCATGACCTGGCGCCTCTCTCCAAGGGCGCTTCGACATTTCTTCTTTCAGGGATTTCTACTTCCCCTGCCTGAAAATTTCCTAGTGCCCAATCTCGCAAAACAACCCTCCAGGATCAATGGTTGGATCGAATTTAAAAGTGACGGCCACGATCAATTTTCCTTGAACACATTGGCTCCATGCCCTTCATCTGCTTTGTCCCCTTTCCATACAACCCAGTGTTATGACTGTGGGCCCGCACCTAGAGGCGCCTTTGCATCTCGCGTATCGTGAATGGGAGGGAGTTGATCCTTGTTCTTCAAAGTCACGATAGGCGAAGTGGCGACATAGCCCAATCGTGTGCCACATGTCTCTCCTTGATTGGACGGCCGAGAACACTTCCGGTGATACTGTGGGCCAGAATCTTGGACGCCTTTGCATCTCGCGTATCGCGGTTGGGAGGAGGCTGATCCTTGCTCTTCAAAGTCACGATAGGCGAAGTGGAGATATAGCCCAATCGTGCGCCACGTGTCTCTCCTCGATCGAACGGTCTGGATTATTTCGGTGAGATTGTGGGCCCAATTCCTAGGCGCCTTCGGCACTTTGCGCTTCGGGGATCCCAGTTGCAGAAAAAAAGAGTTTCAAGGTCGCGATGGGAAAAGTTGCGACGGATCTCGATCGTGTGCCATGTGCTCCTCTGGGATGGACAGCCTGGATCATTTAGGTGAGATTGCAGGCCCGATTCCTGTGCTAAACATGGCGCAACTCCGTCGGCCACAAATATCCACCGACTAACGATCTGCTCCATCGATCGATCCTCATCGCTGAATACTAGAGCCGCCCGCCTGCTTGCAATTTTAACCTGAAATGGATTTTCTGTGTGTTGCACATTGCGCTCATGGCTGTGACCTTGGACAAAATGCATTTATTAGGTTTTTTAAGCCCCATTTCTTTTCATTTATGCCACGGGATCGAATCTTGGAGAGAAAACACCCCCTTGCAAGAATTCGTGCTAACATTAGGCTCCATGGGGGATAGAGTCGTCCCTGTGATGCTCTAAGAACTCATTTTGCAGCTTCAGTGCCTTCTGTCGGGCTATGGAGTCAAGTTCAAAACATCCTGCTGAAAATACAGGCCGAAAAGTAAAAGAAAAACAAAATAAAGATACATTCTCAAAGGAGCTTATTTATGTACAATCCTAAACTTCCACCATAGCCATTCAAGCAACTTCCTGAATGAAAGCTCCTTCCTTTTTTCGATGATTACAAACAGGTGGTGTAACCGTCACAGCAGAATGCTTATGCTCTTCAACTCCTTCTTATAGATTGAAGTCAAGATGAAATAGGGCGGCTTCAAATTGTGAAGGAAATACAACTCCATGTATTCCTTCACAGGCTCATAGGACCAGTGGAAAACTCCAGAAAATTGGCAACAGGCAGCCTCCTCTGCTACACAATTGTGGAAGTGTGGCTGAATATCTATGGTAAGCACAGGTGGGTAAAAAAAACAACTGACGTAGGCTGACAGTTCTCAGGCGTTGGCTGCTTGCTGACTAGCTTTGGACAAAAAGAAAAATTCTCCTCTGGCTCTCCTTCTCGGCTCTCCCAAGGGTCAGATTCATAATGGTCATAAACATGACCCGTGGAAAAAATTTGTTCTTCCTCGTACTGCTCAGCATCTATTGAAGGACTGGGATGGTTTATTTCCTCATGATAATTTTACTTAGTGAACAGAGGACAAGGCTCTGCAGTCTGTTCTTGGAAATCCATCATATCGAGCTCAAAATATGATTTGTAACTGTCATACATAGGCTGGCTGCTCTGATCAACAAAAGGTGATGTGGGGTTTTGTTGCTCCTCTTCCAAATAATCATCAAAGTCGGGGAAGAACAAAGCCTCTCCAACTGGTAGAAATGGGACTATCCCCCGCTCCTCCGTTTCGACCCCGAATGTAAACACATCATGGGAAATCTTGTGAAGAAAAAGAGAACCATCCATTTCCACCATCACTTCCTTTTTAAAATCTGAGACAACAAGCTCACCAGGGATAGAAGCTAATGTCTCTATAGCTATGAAATTTTCAATATGATTTTCAAAAGAGCCACCAAGAACATCTGCCTCAAGGAATGGAAAATCCTCTGCACATCGTTCAACTTCCCACCTGTCTAGTCTGGCAGCGAGATATTTTATCAGTTTCATAACTCTGCCCCAAGCATCTTCTTCTTCTCTAGGATCTTCATCACTCTCATAACCTCCCTCTAATGCAGACAAATGGGGATGAGAAATGACTGATTTCTGATCCAGGTCATCAGGATCATCCTCATATCCTACGTAAGAAACAACTCTATCTTGTGTATAGTTGTGGTATCCCTCGCAACAGTTATGAAAAATCTACTCAGAGGGATAAAGCTTCTGACAATAGGCGGTGAAAGCTGCATGGAATTCATTGAGTGAAGAAATGCTAGTAGGGGGTAAAGAATGATACCATTTACGAGCATCCCCTGCTAACGAGAACATGAACATTTTCAGTAATACATCCTCATGATGTATCTCCCACTGATGCATGAGTTCATGAAACTCACTGAGGTGTTGAGCATGGTTTTCCTCTTCATGCTCTCTAAATATAGGCAAATAATAGCCCCATTCATCCTAAGAAGGGACAATATTAGGAAAACCAGGAATAGTAGAAAAATTAAAAGGAACAAACCTCCAAGCTAGAATATTCTCCATTCTGAACCAACGAAGTCACCAATCGATCCTCGAATCATGGAATCGCCAGGTGAAAGATTCACAACTTTGAATATGCCTGGTCCTTTTTCACCATCAAAGGCCAGATCTTACGTTGTTTTTACCCCATGAAGCTTCTCAGGCTGAGAAAGCAGTTGCTGAAACTTTCTCGAGAAAGCTCCTCTGGGTTAGCTTTCAGGCGTGCTAAAGTAGCCGCAACTGAAACAGTGATGTGGAAACCTTGGCGTCACCATAGTGGAGTCGCCAGGTGCACAGTAGCAATCTTTAAGGGCTCTGATGCCTGATGAACCTTCAGAATCATAGGCTTAATGTCGTTCAATCCCAGGGAAAATCTTCAACTTCATCCCCGACAACGGCACCAGAAATGTTGGCGTCGGAAGTCACTCCTGGATTGCAGCAGGAGCAGAGGCCGACACCCATCAATTTATGTCATGATTTTGTTTTAAAGGGGTGATCGGATGTGAGTGAACTCAGAACAATATCATTTAACTCATAAAACTAGGCCAGAAATGCACAGGGAAGTGAGGGCCATAACTAACTTCAGTCAGGAATTTGAGTTAAAGAGAGAGTAGAGGGAAGACTAGGGAGAAAAGAGAGGAGACTGCTTTGGGCATCAGGCCTTCCAGCAACTCGGGAAAGAAAAATGAGACACTAAAATGTACCTAAACGACACAATGATAACTGCACATTGATCAAACCTATCATACTATGCAGCCACAACCATTTGACTGGATCCTCCAATTCTGAATCATTCAGTGTAAGATGAAAAAGACAACGTGGGAGACTGCTTAATACTAGTGTAGAGATTGCAGTGACCAACCATATGTCATCCTACAATATGCAACCGTCGACTGGATCCTCCAATCCTGAGTGTTTTAAACAACTAACAAACAAAAATAAAAAGGAAAAAGAAGCTGACTTCCATTAATTTGACAGTCTCAAATCAAAATACATAACCAGATCTTCCTCGGAAACTTTACAGTTGGGATCCTAGCTCAACCATCGATGCTTCAAAAATACAAAAAAATGAGTATATATACTCAGAGAAATACGCCCAATAGAGGCGTGCTCGAACCTCCAAGGCGTGGCATCTCTTCAGTCAAAGTTGGACGGAAATCCTTCGTCAGACGCCACCTTAACTCATCATGGCTCTTGCAGGGGGGACCTGCACACAAGGGTACCACGGGCTGATTGCTCCAGGCCTTCCATACCTTCCATTTATGGATCTAGCTGAGGTTTCATCTACCTGCTCGATTTTCATTAACTGCTTCCCCGGGGAGTGGCCGAGATGATATGCTCAGGAGAAGACCATGTGCCTGCTCTCTATGGCTTGGAGGTTGGCCTCCCTTTCTTCTGGCACCACCATCAATGTAACCCAGGGCCATGACCTGGCGCCTCTCTCCAAGGGTACTTCGGCATTTCTTCTTTCGGGGATTTCTACTTCCCCTGCCTTCAAATTTCGTGGTGCACAATCTCGCGAAACGACCCTCCAAGATCAACGGTTGGATCGGCTTTAAAACTGATGGCCACGATCAATTTTCCTTGAACACATTGGCTCCACTCCCCTCATCTGCTTTGTCCCTTTTCCATACGACCCAGTGCTATGACCGTGGGCCCACACCCAGAGGCGCCTTCGCATCTCGTGTATCGTGGATGGGAGGGAGATGATCCTTGTTCTTCAAAGTCACGATAGGCGAAGTGACGACATAGCCCAATCATGTGCCACGTGTCTCTCCTTGATCAGACAGCCCAGAACACTTTCGGCGATACTATGGGCCCGAATCCTGGACGCCTTCGCATCTCGAGTATCGTGGTTGGGAGGAGGCTGATCCTTGCTCTTCAAAGTCATGATAGGCAAAGTGGCGATATAGCCCAATCGTGTGCCACGTGTCTCTCCTCAATCGGACGACCTAGATTATTTCGGCAAGATTGTGGGCCCGATTCCTGGGCGGCTTCGACACTTCGTGCTTCGGGGATCCCAATTGCAGAAAAAAAGCGTTTCAAGGTCGCGATAGGCGAAGTTGTGATAGAGCTCGATCGTGTGCCATGTGTTGCTCCGGGATGGACGGCCTGGATCATTTCGGTGAGATTGCGGGCCCGATTTCTGTGCTAAACATGGTGCAACTCCATCGTCCACAAATATCCTCCGACCGACGATCTGCTCCATCGATCGATCCTCGCTGCTGAATATTGGAGTCGCTCGCCTGCTTGCAATTTTAACCTAAAATGGATTTTTTGTGTGTTGCACATTGCGCTCATGGCTGTGACCTTGGACAAAATGCATTTGTTAGGTTTTTTAAGCCCCATTTCTTTGCATTCACACCACGGGCTCGAATCTTGGAGAGAAAACACCCCCTTGCAAGAATTCGCGCTAACAGAGGTCACAAAACTCAATATGAGTTCTCGCTTCCTAGACATGAAATAAAGAGAAACTCTAGAAGTCAAGGGAACACACCCTCAACAATGCAATAGATCCAATGATCACTATTGTTGTCAACAAATCCACACAATCTAATTTATCCAACATGAAAAATGGATATTTTCTCACAGGGAGAAAGTCAAATCCAACATATTTGACATCTTGAAAAAAATATATTCCCACGTGCCACAACAACTTCAAGGTGAATCAACCAACAAATTTTTATTTAAAAAGAAAGGGTTAAATTACCTTCAACTCTTCAAAAAGTGGCCTTGTCTTTTTAGAGGTGAACTCCTTTTTCAATGGCTATCTTTTAGTGTTCACGTACTCCACAAATTCTCTCTTCTCAAGATACTAATGTACGACCCTATACAAATCTGTAGCTACCAAACATGACAACGATATGTCAGAATGCAATGAAATTCCACCTATTATTCTATCTTCAACACCTTTGCCTTCTACGACCTTCACATATTCTTCAACGTTGAAATGGTTGATCCCCAAGTTTGATTTGTTGTTGTAATATGTATAGCTTGCCTTGACCACTCAAATTCGTCCCATTCATTGGCCCTCACTTCCATCGCTATTGCCTATACACATGGTCTGAGGGATATCCGCTTGGCGGAGTTTCCCTGCTCTAGTGCTAGCCATGGTTTACCTCCTTAGACCAAAAAATACAAACTCTCTCCATCAATCAAAACCTCACCATACGACCTCAACCGCTTCATTATGAATGATCAATCAGTGAGAAGAATCACAAAAGACCCACTCAATCAGAGGGGGCTCCAAGCTTACACACTATCACCTCCTTCACCATCGCAAACATCCTTTTCCTGCCTCCACACAGTGAGTCATCGTGGGTATGGAGATGAGTATGGATGGGAGTAGGCTAACTCGAGAGAAAACAAAACCCCTTTTCAAGAAAAAAAATGGGCCTGAATCCGGCTAGATTTTCAGGGGTACTCTGAGTTTCGTGTGGATCAAAGTTGCATGCATTTCAAAACCTTACCCCAGGGGTTTTTCCCCATTTTAAACCAACCCAGATGCTCAAAAAATCAATCAGGGTTCTAGATTGGCCAGAAATTTAAAATGGGGTCGTCGGAGAACCTGCCGGAAAGGTAACTCGAGAGGGAAGAGTTCTCTCGAGTTATCCCACTGCATATGTATGTAGGTGAGCTACCAATTGCTCAACGGACGTAGGTACTTCTCCACTGGTCGTTGCATTCAATCTGCTCACCATACATCGATTGATTCACATACACTCTCTTCAGTAACACGCTACACAACCACTACTCTTATAGCAATGCGGTCCCACCATAAATATTATGCAAAGTGTTAGCGATATTTCTGGTAAGGGGGGTAAAATGCGAAGGAATGGGTAAAAAACCCACTTGTCCTAAGTTCGGGATGCAGATGCGTCCGTGTTTAAATGGAAATCAATTCTGGACGACAGGATTTCGCGCGCCCGGATCAATGGCGCGCATCGGATTCCGAAGCCCCCCCACCTTTCTACCTTTAAGCGGAGGGGGGGGGTTCGGAATCGGGGGTGCACCTCTTCAACGGTCAAGATCAAAGCACCCCGATCAACGGTGCTCAAGGCGATTCCGAACCCCCCCCGCCTTTCTACCTTTAAACAGAGGGGGGGGGGTCCAGAATCAGGCACGCATCTTCCCAATGGTCGAGATCAAAGCGCCCATATCAATGACGCTCAGGCGATCCCATCCTCCTCAGCTACTCTGTTTTAATCGATGTGGGCCCCTTTTCCCTGGTTGCTAGGTGTCCCCCCATCTCCACTCTTTTAGTCCATCTCATCATCCACTCACCACCTGCCACGTGTTCCGCTCCCTTCCACGTTAGCCTCATACTAAAGTGTGCCCATTATATCTCATCTCCTGCCCCCTTCGCCTATCGTCTTCCACCATGTGTCTTCCTTTGTCTCCCCTCTCACACCTCGTTACTTCTGATCACACCCGCATAGTTCTGGTGCCACCACTCCCGTTATGCGCCCCATCCTTCGCGCTGGCCTCCATGCCTATCCATCAGGTCGTTCAGCTGATCCAGGTGGCAGCGCAAAGGGTCTTCCACGTCGCAGAAGTGTCGAGTTGGTCGGGCCATCCTCAATCCCAATGAAGCAGTTATTGAAGTAGTTGGCGGTGGTTAGACATCGCCTCCGCCATAATGGGAAAGTCCGGCAACGAATTGAAGGCACGTCGATTCACCCACGAAACTATCAGGAGTTCGATTGCGTCTGCCATAAGTTGCACGATCATTCAGAGACGGTAGCTACAGATTGTCAGAAGCCATGCAGACGCAATGTGTTTAATGCAGTGTCTCGATTTTGTTGTTGTTTTTGTTTTGAGTATATGTAGGCGTTTTCGTCATTTTTGTATCTATCGATGGTAGAGCGAAGCTCCCGACTGTAGAGTTTTAATGATCATTCTAGTCCCATGGTTGTGCATCTGTGTTTGAGATTTCTTGTTTTATGACAAACAGTTTTCCTTTTCCATTTGTGTTTTCATCTCATGCCAGAGAGTTCATGATCGAATGATTCGCATGAATTGTTGCAGTTATGTTATGATAAAGGATTTGTTGTTGCATTACTGTTTTCTCTGGTCTCCTGCATTTGGGTGTAAGAAGATCTTGCCTTTAGATTCTTTCTCTCATAGTCTGTTAGAAACCTGTTGTTTGTAACAGTCCCCCACACTCTTCTTACACAAATCTTCCCCCTACTCACCCTTATTACAACTCACTGTTTGAAGTTTATCTAAGACCTCACTCGCCCATGCCTGCCTGGCCTAGTTTCAATGTTGTGACGATATTGTTCTAAGCTTACTCCCATTTGATCACCCCTTTATAAACAAACTGTGACATTAAACTGATGGGTGTCGGGCTCTGCTCCTACTTCAATCCAGGAGTGACTTCCGACGCTAACATTTCTGGCGCCGTTGCATGGGACGAAGTTGAATATTTTCCCCGGGATTGAACGACAACGATCAACTGATTATGAAGGTGCATCAGATATCATAATTATTAAGATTTCTACTGTGCACTTGGCGACTCCATTGTGACGACTCCGTTGGGGAGAACCTACTCTATTAATTGTGGCTTTCAGAGGCAGACACACGCGGTCTCATCCACAACTGCCTCTAGCTACACCTGAAGCTGACCCAGAGGTGGTTCTCAGAAGAGGAAAGAGCTCTGCAGAAGGAGTTTCCATCGCCGAAATAGGTAATCTGCCATCTCCTTCTGTGAGAACTCCTTTTTCTCCTCCTCAATTTCTTAATAGACCTCCTTCAGAGGTTTCTCGTTTCTTGAATTTTGGGAGTGTTCCTATTGATTTTTCCCCTCCTGGTCTGAGATTGGAGGGAGAAATTCTTATCACTCCCCTCTCCTCTGAAGCTGCTCCTTGGCGTAGACCCGGAACTACAGAAGATTTCCCCACTCCTCCGCAAAGAGGAGCACTTGCTGACTTGAGTTTGTTAGCATTTTCCTTGAATCCTCTCTTGTTTCCCACTCCCCTCCGAGACTCATTCCTAGCAGCCCCTTCACGAACTCCTTCTCCTCCAAGTTCTCCCCCACCTAATATTCCTATGGTTGGTGCTAATCCCCCTCCGAATAGAATGGATGCCATAGTCACTGCTAGGTATGCTCCTTTAATCCTACCCCATCCTATGAACCCTCTCCCTGTTGGAGACTACTTGAAGTACATGCCCAAGTTCACTGCAGAAGGGGACATAACTGCAGAAGAGCACCTGGCTGCTTTATACAGTTATGTAGACAACCTAAACATCGAAAATGAAGATGTTTGGATGAGATTCTTTGTCTAGAGCCTCGATGGCGAGGTGAGAAAATGGTTTAGAGGATTGGCCCCCGGATCTATTGCTGGAATTGAAGCCCTGGATAGTGTTTTCCTGAGGCAGTGGGGAGATAGGAAGGATTTCATGTATTACATGACAGAGTTTGGGTCTCTGAAGAAGGAGGAAGGAGAATCTGTCTCTGACTTCTCCAAAAGATTCAATAAGATGTATAATAAGATTCCTACAGAGATAAAGCCCTCAGAAGCCTCTGCCCAAATTTCCTATGCTGGTGCATTTGACCATGATTTCTGTCTTTTATTGAGAGAAAGAAGAGCCACCTCCTTAGCTCAGATGCAAGATGCAGCCATAGAAGTAGAATCCAACATATTAGCAACTAACAGGCTGAGGAACAAAGCCGATGCAGACAGAAGAAAGGGAAAGTCTGAAGCCTCAACTTTCGGCCCATCGTTGCCACACACTCAAGTGGATGAACTGACCCAGATGATGAAGTTTCTATCTGAAGAGATGGAGAGACTGAAGGTGGAAAGGAAGAAAATGTACAAGGGCCCTCAGAGCGCCGAAAACAAAGGAGGTTTCAGAAGGCCAAATAATATCGCTCCCCCAACTATGCACAGAGAGAAGGGAAGAGACAGAGAAGACCAGAGAATTTAGGCCCCTTTTCAGAACAATTTGGTAGCTGATGAGGAAGAAAGAGAAACATACGAGCTCGATCCTGAAATCCACTTCTTAGAAGACACTCCTCCTTTTCCTCTTCTCACTCAAGCAGCTTATGAGGAGTCTCTCATGAATAGTCAGCTGAATGAATTGAGCAAGGGAGACAAGGTTAGCGGCAGCCGAGACAGGTACAACCTGAGGTCCGACAAAAAGACAGAAGCTCTTGATATTCCTGAGCAGTCCACTAGAACAGAGAAACTTGCTAATGAAGTAGCGGACGCTCACAGAGGTAAGAAGGCTCAACCCCTCTCTCCCATTGTCCACAATCATGTTCCTGAAATAAGAGAAATTCCAAAGCCTACATCTTCTTTTAATTTCGATCATGAAATTCAAAAGATCAGAATCCCTATGCCCCTCACCGAGCTAATTAAACATGAAGAATTTAAAAAACGCTTCTCTGAGTTGTTACAGTCCGAAGCCTCATGCCTTCCCACAGACTCCATAAATCTCCAATATGAAAAGCCAACAGTTGTCCTAGGTCCCATGGTAGAAGACAGAGATGATTCATCCCCTCCCTTCTACACCTCCCTGAATATAAATGATAAAGTGTTGCATAATTTCCTCATGAATTCAGGAGCTTCTCATAACCTTATGCCCAAGATAGTCATGGAAGAACTGGGACTAGAAGTGACCAAGGCCTATCATGATTTGTACTCTTTCAATTCAAGGAGGGTGCAATGTCTGGGAGTCATCAAGGACCTGGTGGTTTCTTTGTTTCAACTGCCCATGAAGAGTGTGGTCATGGATATTGTGGTAGATGATGTTCCCCCCAAGTTTGGCATGTTTTTGTCAAGGTCTTGGATTAAGAGACTTGGAGGAACGTTACAGATGGATCTCACATATGCCACCATTCCAGTTTTTGGAGGGGAACACAGGAGGTTGTACAGAGAAACCCAGCTAGCCTATATTGTCAGTGATGAAGCAAATCCCACCAATCATCCCATTTTTGCCTTGGACACTGATTTAGGCTCCAGTTTACTACAACTCACCCATGTTCCTGAGGCCCCTTTACAAATCAGAAAGCAGCCCATTCTTAATCAGGAGATACCTCCTCCAACCACCTCTGTTTGGAAGATGTTCTTTGATGGAGCTTCCTCCAGTATAGGTGCAGGTGTCGGAGTGGTTTTCATATCGCCCTGTCAAGAGACGATATCTTTGTCATACAAGCTGGAATTTGAAATCACCAACAATGTGGCAGAGTATGAAGCTCTGGTTCTGGGTATGAGGGCTTCCAAGGAAATGGGAATTAAAGAGATAACAATATTTGGAGATGCTGAGTTGATTATCCAGCAGGTTAGAAATGCCTATCGTGCTAGAAATCCCCGGCTCAAGAATTACAAAAATGAGGTATGGGACCTAGTTGATAATTTCTTCTTGGCTTTTAACATTTCTTTCATTCTGAGGGAAGAAAATACTTTAGCCGATTATTTAGCTTTCTCAGCTAGTTTGCTCGAATGTCCATTGCCGCCTATGGTCAAACCTGATGTTGAAATAAAATATAGACCCTTTGTACCGGACAATGTCAAGCATTGGAAGGTATTTGAAGATGATCTGGAAATCGAGAAATTTCTCCAATCCGTCAATGACTTTTCTGCGTTGCACATAGATGAGGATCCTGACATGGAAGGTGACCATCACCCTGAGGAGTTTTTGCATAAAATTGCTAACCACCAGATTCTTCAACTACCGAGCAATTACATTCTGAAAGGACTTATCCCATTAGAAAGGTTATTCGATGGAAATGATGTGGCAGTAAAGGGTAGAGTTTCAGGTGATGATGCTGACACGACTAAGTGCAACATAGGCACACCAGAGGAACCTAAGTTTTTCAAGTTGTCAAGGAGTTTGACCGAGGAGCAAAGGGATGAATATACTAAGTTGCTGAAGGAGTTTGTTGATGTGTTTGCATGGACCTACGAAGACCTCAAGACGTATGACACATCCGTCATTGAGCACAAGATCCCACTGAAAGAGGAGGCTAAGCCATTCAAGCAGAAGCTGAGGCAGATAAATCCCATGTTGCTACCTGTCATGGAGAAAGAAGTAAAGAAGCTGCTAGAAGCCCAAATCATTGTCCCCTTGAGATATTCCGATTGGGTGGCCAATTTGGTTCCGGTAAGAAAGAAGAGTGGGGAAATCAGACTCCGTGTTGATTTCAAGAACCTGAACAGGAGCTCCAGGAAGGACAATTATCCCCTGCCCAACATGGAACACATATTGCAGAAGGTCACTGGTGCATCTAGAATATCCATGATTGATGGCTTTTCTGGTTACAATCAAATATTAGTCATGCCTGAGGATAGGGAAAAAACGGCCTTTACCACTCCTTGGGGCACATTCATGTATGCCAAAATTCCTTTCGGATTGATGAATGCAGGAGCAACATTTCAGCGAGCCATGGACATAGCCTTCATCGGGGAGAAAGATAAGTTTGTGGTGATCTATCTCGATGACATAACAGTCTTATCCAAGTTTGATAAAGAACATCGTTGCCATCTGAGAAGAGTTTTTTCGAAGTGTCGCAGGTTTGGCCTTTCCCTGAATCCCAAGAAATCTCTGTTTTCTATGAATGAAGGGAAGATGTTAGGCCATATAGTGTCAGCAGAGGGAGTGAGAATTGATCCTGGTAGGGTAGAAGCAATTCAGACCCTGACACTTCCCAGATCCAAGAAGGAGGTTCAGGCCTTTCTGGGGAAGATCAATTTCCTGAGAAGATTCGTCTCAAATTTTGCTGAGTTGGTGAAACACATCACAACCATGCTCAGGAAGGGAAATGAAGTGAAATGGACAACTGAACCCAGGGAATATTTTGTTCAAATAAAGAAGGCATTGACTGAGGCACCTATGCTAATCAGTCCTGATTATTCTAAAGATTTCCTGATTTTTTCTTTTGCTTCTTGTGATACAGTAGCAGCAGTCTTGTTGTAGAAAAATGAGCAAGGGCGAGAGCATCCTATTGCATTCTACAGCAAGGCATTGAGAGATGCAGAACTCTGGTACGAGATCATGGAGAAGCAGGCCTATGCCTTAGTAAAAGCTCTCAAAGCTTTCAGAGTTTATGTCTTGAACTCAAGGGTCACTGCGTATGCCCCTTCAACCTCTGTGAAGGACATTCTTATACAGCCTGACATAGATGGAAGAAGAGGTAAATGGATTGCCAAGATCCTAGAGTTTGATCTGGAGATTAAACCCACCAAGTTGATAAAGGGGCAGGGTTTAGCCAGGTTGCTGGCTGAGTCCAATTGCAAAGATTTGGGGATTAACTTCGTCAATGAACAAGCCGAGTCATCCAACAAGAGTTCCCAAGATTATTTATCGCTAGCCGTTTGCCTTTGGTACAAGGATATATTTTGTTTTTTGAAAGAATTGAGGCCTCCTGATGGAATGGAAAAAAGCAAGGCAAGAGCTCTGAAGCTCAAAGCGGTCAAATATTGCCTCATTGATCAAACCTTGTACTGGAAGGACCCTTTAGGGGTATTTTTAAGATGCCTGGACCCACAAGAAGCCCAACAGGTTATATTTGATTTCCATAGTGGCCTTTGTGGGGGACATCATTTCTGGAAGACCACAGCCCATAAGATCCTCCGAGCCGGGTATTACTGGCCCACTTTATTCCCGGATGTATGCAAAGAAATTAGAGCTTGCATCAAATGCCAGAAGTTCTCAGGAAAGAAGCAGCTCAAATCTCTGCCATTAAAGTCTGTAGTAGTCTCAGCACCCTTTCAGCAGTGGGGACTGGACTTCATTGGAGAAATTCATCCTCCCTCAAGTGGCCAACACAGATGGATCCTGACTGCAACAGACTATTTCACCAAGTGGATAGAGGTTGTCCCCGCCAGGAGCACTTCTCACAAAGTAATTATCAGCTTCCTGGAGGACATCATAGCCAGATTCGGCTGCCCTAGCAGGATTGTCACTGACAATGTCGCCCCCTTCAGGTCTGAGCCTCTGGTCAAGTTCTGTGAACAGTTTGAGATTTCTCTGATTCACTCTACTCCATATTATCCTCAGGGAAATGGACTGGCAGAATCTTCCAATAAAAGCCTGATCAAGCTCATTAAGAAATTATTGGAAGACAATAAAAGGGCCTGGGATTCGAAGCTCAAATTTTCTCTATGGGATGACTGAGTGACAACGAAGAAGTACCTAGGCATCTCACCCTTCCAACTTGTTTACGGAACAGAGGCCATTTTCCCTACTCATCTCGCCTTATCTGTGGCGAAATTCCTCCAGGATCTTGAGGGAGAGCCTGACAATATGGTCAGAAGGATTCATCAGATGGTGGAAGTACAACAAAGCATAGAGAGGGTCATGAATAGGGCCTACAATCATCAGCAGAAGATCAAGTAGGCTTTCGACAGGAAGAGCAAAAAGAAAGAATTCGAGCAGGGTGATCTGGTGCTCAAGTGGGATGCACCCAGGCAGGATAGGGGCAAGCACAGTAAGTTTGATGCCCTCTGGTTTGGGCCTTTCAAGATCCTTGAAGTATTTTAAAACAACACTTACAGGTTGCAGGATCTGGAAGGCAAAGAAGTTTTTAGTGGCCCAGTAAATGGGCATTTCTTGAAAAAATGTTTTTTGTGAGCCGCAATCAGCTCTTTAGTTTTGTAAATATTGTTTTCTTTTTAGCTTAATAAATGACTCCATAGCCCAACAACAAGGCACTGAAACTGCAAAAGTGTTCTTAGAGCATCACAGGGACGATTCTATCCCCCATGGAGCCAAATGTTAGCGATATTTCTGGTAAGGGGGGTAAAATGTGAAGGAATGGGTAAAAAACCTACTTGTCCTAAGTTCGAGATGCAGATGCATCCATGTTTAAATGGAAATCAATTCTGGACGACAGGATTTCGTGCGCCCGGATCAACGGCGTGCATCAGATTCAAGAGCCCCCCCTCCTTTCTACATTTAAGCGGAGGGGGGGGGTCCGGAATCAGGGGTGCACCTCTTCAACGGTCGAGATCAAAGCGCCCGGATCAACGGCGCTCAAGGCGATTCCAGACCCCCCCCCGCCTTTCTACCTTTAAACAGAGGGGGGGGTCTGGAATCAAGTGCGCATCTTCCCAACGGTCGAGATCAAAGCGCCCGGATCAACGACGCTCAGGCGATCCCATCCTCCTCAGCTACTCTGTTTTAATCAACGTGGGCCCCTTTTCCCTGGTTGCCAGGTGTCCCCCCATCTCCACTCTTTTAGTCCATCTCATCATCCACTCACCACATGCCACGTGTTCCGCTCCCTTCCACGTTAGCCTCCTACTAAAGTGTGCCCATTTTATCTCATCTCCTGCCCCGTTCGCCTATCATCTTCCACCATGTGTCTTCCTCTGTCTCCCCTCTCACACCTCGTTACTTCTGATCACACCCGCATAGTTCTGGTGCCACCACTCCCGTTATGTGCTCCATCCTTCGCGCTGGCCTCCACGCCTATCCATAAGGCCGTTCAGCTGATCCAGGTGGCAGCGCAATGGGTCTTCCAGGTCGCAGAAGTGTCAAGTTGGCCAGGCCATCCTCAATCCCAATGAAGTAGTTATTGAAGTAGTTGGCGGTGGTTAGACATCGCCTCCGCCATAATGGGAAAGTCCAGCAACGAATTGAAGGCACGTCGATTCGCCCACGGAACTGTCAGGAGTTCGATCGCGTCTGCCATAAGTTGCACGATTATTCAGAGACGACAGCTACAGATTGTCAGAAGCCATGCAGACGCAATGTGTTTAATGCAGTGTCTTGATTTTGTTGTTGTTGTTGTTTTGAGTATATGTAGGCGTTTTCGCCATTTTTGTATCTATCGATGGTAGAGCGAAGCTCCCGACTGTAGAGTTTTAATGATCATTCTAGTCCCATGGTTGTGCATCTGTGTTTGAGATTTCTTGTTTTATGACAAACAGTTTTCCTTTTCCATCTGTGTTTTCGTCTCATGCCAGAGAGTTCATGATCGAATGATTCGCATGAATTGTTGCAGTTATGTTATGATAAAGGATTTGTTGTTGCATTACTGTTTTCTCTGGTCTCCTGCATTTGGGTGTAAGAAGATCTTTCCTTTAGATGCTTTCTCTCACAGTCTGTTAGAAACCTGTTGTTTGTAACAGTCCCCCACACTCTTCTTACACAAATTTTCCCCCTACTCACCCTTATTACAACTCACTGTTTGAATTTTATCTAAGACCTCACTCCCCCATGCCTGCCTGGCCTAGTTTCGGTGTTGTGACGATATTGTTCTGAGTTTACTCCCATTTGATCACCCCTTTATAAACAAACCGTGACATTAAACTGATGGGTGTCGGGCTCTGTTCCTGCTGCAATCCAGGAGTGACTTCCGACGCTAACACAAAGCACCAACTCCAATTATGCATCTCAGATAGATCTTGCATGCATAGAAGTTGTTGAGTGCTCTTTGTTCCAGACCATAAACATGTGAATTTTAATTTGTCTCTACGGAGTTGATGAGTGGTGGCTCAAGCCATACCATGATCGCCTAGATAGGGAATGGCCCGTGCCCAACGACTTGCTCAATTTCCCACATGATCGCTTGTCAACGCCTTCTCTCCATGGATGTTGTACATGCTCGTATACACTAGGACATCAACAACTCTATCTCAGAGTGGATTCTTATATTCGTTAGTTGCTCTCTAATCAACACACCAAATAACTCGAGCATTTTAACAATTTGATGGACAAACACACTACTGCAAACACATAGCAGCAATCCACACTCATTTTCTACTCTACTCTCCTACCCTCACAAGCTTCCATATCCTTGGGCCCTCCTCTGATACCATATTAAAATGGTAGAGTCGAGTTTATTACACAGAAGGAATGTGTTCAACACCCTATTGAATTAATGTAATGATACATATAAATACAATCAGTTTTATTTCAAGATAGACATTCTAAAAAACATCTAGTTGGAGAGAATCTCTCAAATCCAACCAGATCTAACCATCTCCTACAGCCTAGGAATCAACCTCTATATAAAGACCAACTCTACCTAATTATGACCAACAACAATAATAATAACCACAAATATGACCACACCTAAGACAAATATGAGTTTTGTCCCACAAATAAGGGGGTCTCATACACCAATTTGGTGTGTTGCCTTGGCCGTGACCTTAAAAATAGATTATTATTATTCCAATAGCAAATATATCATAAAATCCACACCATCCCTCTACTATCAATGACAAAAACCCTTGTAACTAATGAATTAGGATATGCACTCTAAATCGAAATTCCAGCTTCATAGTTCTCATAAATTTCACTGTGTAAAGAGCCAAAAACATTTGTGAAACCTGAAGTGAAATTAGTGGAATGCATCCTTCTAGAATTTGATAATGCTAGTGGCAACATTGAATATAAAGTGGTGGGTCCAACCACAATGAAAAGCTATAAGCTAAAGATTGCAAGAAATTGTTGGATCCTTAGATTTAAGTGATTATTTTTGTAAAATCCTAGTGCCCTGGGAGCTTTTCATCTTGTTGAATCCATTTCTACATTAAAAAATGGATTCTGAGAAACAAAAAATAGTGATTGGTGTAAATTTATATCACCGGATTCCAGCTAAAAAAACCATTTCTTAAAACAGGGAGCCAACACCCAATAAAACCCTGGTCCATATCGTTTAGTTTTGGGTTTCCAGGTTCTGTTTTTTATCTCTCGACATTGAAAGTGAGTGGCACATATAGAGCCGTCCTTGTGAATCGTCACATTCACTGATGTAATCTGACTTTTTGTCATCATTATATGGAAAGATTCCTCACGTCCCTGTCATTACAAACCGACGATAAACGTGTTACGATATATTGTCATTATCTGGAAATATATGGAAAGATTCCTCACGTCCCTGTCATTACAATTTACAGGGATCCGATAATGGAGAGTCACGTGGTCACAAACT